>JASDQU010107476.1:85611-98512 GCA_032191745.1 Picea mariana | reverse complement strand
GTCTTCCTATCCTTTGACAACTATCACAACTCCTCACATACTTGGAAAAATCCTTGAAAATGCTAGGCCAATAGTAACCTAAATGTAGCACCTTATATGTTGTACATTTGTCAGCAAAATGGCCACCACATGGTCCATCATGAAAAATTCATAGTATTTCTGGTATCTCATCTTCTCGGACACATCTACGAATAATCAAATCAGGACCTGTACAAAAAAGGTCATGACCGATCCAAGAGTAATTGGCACTTTGCGTAATAATTCTACACTTTTCATGAGGTGACAAATAAGATGGTAACTTCCTATTAGACAAATACTTTTCCATATCTGCAACCATGGGGTATTTACATAAAGGGGGAAAAGGTGCTCGTCTGGGAAACTATCATCTACAGGAATACCATCTTCCTCATTTTTTATTCATGAAATAAAATCAACTACCAAATTCTCCTTTCAAGTCGGTCAAGAATGATGATATTAAACTCTTGCAATAGCAGTAGCCACCTAGTCACTCGACCATTAGTTATGGGATTATTCATGAGAAATCTAATGGTAGAATGATCTGTATGTACAAATACTTCTTAAATTGTGATGTAGTGGAGAAAATTGTTGATAGCATGAACTACTTCCAAGAATTCCTTCTCGGTAACTGTGTAGTTTAGCTCAGTAGGGGACAGGTTCTTTCTCATAAAATAAATGGTATAGGATTGTTGGTCCTCTTTCTTTCCTAATACTCATCCTATTGCTGTTTCAAAGAAATCAATGGATATGTGAAATGGGAGAGCCAAATTGGCCCCCCTAAGAACTGGTTCCACAGGCAAGTTAGCTTCCAGGGTTTCAAAGGTAGTTTGACACTGATCAATCCAAATAAAATCAACATCTCTTATTAACAATCCAAACATGGGTGCAACAATCTTTATGAAATTTTCAATAAACCACTAGTAGTATTTGGCATGTCCAAGAAACATTCTCACCTCTTTCTGAGTTTTGGGGGGTGGAAGTCTGACGATGACCTCAATCTTTGCAGGATCGACTTTGATCCCTTCAGATGAAACATGATGTCCTAGAACCACTCCTTCAGTCAACAACATTTTACATTTTTCATGACTTAGAGGCAGGTTCATTTCTTGGCATATGATAAGGACTTTTTCTAAGTTATCTAAGGTTTCCTGGTAAGTATTTCCATATATTGTGAAGTCATCCATGTATACCTCCACACAATCATGAATAAGATCAACAAATATCCCTAGTACTTCTCATTGAAATGTGGCAGGAGCATTACACAATCCAAATGGAAAGACCCTATAGGCATATGTGCCCCAAGGAAAAGTAAAGGTAGTCTTCCTCAGGTTCTATGATAATTTGATTGTACCCACTATATCCATCTAAAAAGGAGAAATATTTATTTCTTGATAGGGTATCCAAAACTTGGTCGATGAAAGGAAGAGGAAAGTAATCCTTCAGAGTGGCTTTGTTGAGTTCCCGGAAATCAACACAAATTCTCCATTTCCCGGTCACTTTCTTTGGAACTACTAAAAGCGGGGATACCCACTTACTATCGGAGATGGGATAAGTAAATATGACATTTAATAACTTTTGAATCTGCTATTTTACTATATATTTGAGTGTTGGGTTCATCCTTCTCTAAGGTTTCCTAATATGTGTTACTTCCCCCTGGGTATATATGTGATGGATACATGTTTCAGGGTGTATACCCTTTATGTCAGTGTATTCCCAGGTGAATTCCCCTGATTGTTCGTTAAGTATACTTACTAACTTCTTTTGTTGGTCTGCATCTAGCCCGAAGTTTATATGTAGAAATTTTCCTGGACTAATCTCGTAGGGAATGGTATAAGATGTATAAGACTTGTCTATCTTGAATATAAAATATGTCAAAGACAAAATGGATGGGTCCAATTGTTCCTGAAATTTTTCCCCAAACATGTACTCAAATTGGGGAAAAGATTGTGGAAAATCAACACATGTGATAACATAAATAAACTGGTTTATCACATTTTATGTTGTGTGCTCTTGAAGTGCCCAACCAAGGTCACTTGGAAACATGGGTTCTTCCCAGTCTTCATTCTCATATGGACATTCAAGACACCATATATTTTGCATTATAGGCTGGGTTGGAGGGTATATGGTGAGCTTCTAGATAGAAATTCCATTTGAGATGGTCATTTCTCCCTCTATACAACCAATAAATTCATTAGTTGTGGCTAACCAAGGTATTCCCAAAATAATGGGATGGTATTTGGTAGGATCCTTTGAGTGGATGACCAGAAAGTATACTGAGTACTCCCATGAGGCTAAAGTAACTATGATATCATCCAAAATTCCTTCAGGTATAACCCTAGTCTTATCTGCTAATTCCAAAATGGTTGGGGTAGGTCGAAGAAGAGGTATTAACTATAATTCCTCTAAGGTAGTAACGGTCATAACATTGATGGCTGCCCCTAGTTCTATGAGAATGTTCCCAATGGAAACCTCATTAATGGTTATGGTCACCACCGGGTTTCTCGGGCTCCCATATTTTTCTACCTTAGGCTGCTTTGATATGTACTCAGAAAGTTATCCTATCAAATGTATTGTTGGGGGATCCTTTTGCTTCCTACCTGACTTCTTAATAAACAATTCTTTGATTACCTTACTGTATATTAGAATATCTTTAATGGATTGTAGCAAGGAAATCTTTACACAAATATTCTTCAATTCATTCAAGATGTCAAAATTTGGTCGGGTGGTAGGTTTCTCGATTAGTAATATTTTTGGATAACGAGGGGCCTTCATAATTTTTGAAGGTTCATTTTGGGGAATCTTGGATTCTTAATCCTTATGAATAATAGCATCTTCCCACCTAGTGTCATCTGTGATTTGTTTGGGGGTTTCCTCTTCCTCTTCTTCCTGGATGACTATTGAAGGTCTTTGCCTATCCAAAACTTTTCCTGACCTTAGTTGAATCTCTTGCAATGGAACAAGAGAAATAGTATATGTCGGGAAAGCTTGTATCTCGAAATTGTGAAGAGGTTGAGTGGGATTATTATTGGGATTGGGAACTGGTTGTGCCGGTAATAATGTCAGTCTTGGGGAGTTTGCATTATGATATTGTTGCAGTTGTTGTTGTAGAATAGGAGGTAAAGGTGGTGGAACAAAACATGGTAGAAGCTATGGAATGTTTGGTGGAAACTGAGGGTTGGGCATAGAGACAGGTGGATATTAAGGGTTCCCTTGGTTATGTTCGAGACTCCATTCTAGAAGCCAAGGATGTTGGTACTGTGTAGAACATTTTTTCCAACTTGGTGAGTTCCACTGTTGTGGTTGTTGATAATAGGGTGGAACTTGAGATTGTGAATCTAGGTATGTGGGCTTGTTCCTAGGCTACCATGGCATCCTAGGTGCATAAGAGGATTCCCCAGGATCCCCACTCCTATAGATGGCTAACAAACTGGGAAATGATGGACATTTTTTAGTTGAGTGGTCCTCTGTGCAGAAGCCACAAACTAAAATGTTATCCAATGGGCATTCCTTTGAGGAATGCTTCCTCTTGCATCTTGGGAAATATATGCTCATTGCTACATTTTCCTCCTCCTTTTTATTTTTAATTTTTAGGGTGTCCAATTGGGAACCTATTGTTCTTAAGATATCTGTTTTGAAATTCTCTAAAAGTTTCCCTATATCTACTCTCGTGATACCACCTAAACTAGTCGGTTTTAACTTTCTACTATAAGGGTCCCGAACATTCTTTATTGTTTTAGCTCTACTCCTCGAGTAATTCTTACACATTTCATAGATTTAGGAAAATGGTTTGTGAGAGATGTCACCTAATTTCATCAGGTTAAGGATCTCTAGGTATTCCTCTGAAATTCCCTTAAGGAAAAGAGGCCTAATTGCATCATCTATAAGGTCATGGTATTTTAATTTCTAAGAGATATAACCAAATTGTTCCAAATAATCCTCAAGGTTCTCGTCTTCTAACTATTGGATTTTGAAAATATCATTACGAGAGTCCTTGGTCTTGCACTAGTATTGGTACTTTTTAAGAAATATATCTTTCATGGCTTCCCAAGACCTAATAATGGATTCTCCCAACCCCATGAACCATCTTAGTGCAAAGTCCTTAAGGGTGGAAGGAAAGAGTTTTAGTTTTTGGGCATCTTGTAGGTAGTTGTATCTCCTACACAATATTTCGAACTCAAATAGGAAGGTATCTAGATCTCCACTTCTTTTACCATAAAATGTTGGCGGTGCTGAGAGGGGAATATTTTTCATATTGACATTTGGGGTGGTGTCCAAAATTGGAAACTCGAAGGTAGTTTCGGTTTGGTTTCCAACTTCTTCTTCCTCCCCGTGTCTTACATTGTTATGATCCTCTTGATCATCCATACTGGTTTGGTTTCCAAAAAGAGAGTACTTAAGTGGTTTTATTCTTGAAGAGAATAAGGTATCCCTATGATGGGAATGTCTTCCTACTGCTTGGATGTCTAGGACTCTACTCGAGCTAGTTGAGATTATCGGTGCCAAAATTTTTGTATCAATTTGAGAGAAAATTATGTTGGCTGAACTACCAAACAAAGTATTCACCTGTTCAGGGTCTATGATTTCTTCAAAATTAGGATCTCCTGATGGTGGTAAGAAAACAAAGGTTTTATTGTTTGGTTATGCGGAAGGCTCAAGTGGTCTGGCCTCCCGTCCTACTATTACTGATGCTTCAATTTTTTGTTCTATAGTGCTCCCTATGTTAGTCTCTTTAGAAACAACTTTATCTCTTTGGGTTGATCTATCTCATGTTTTTTGGTATCGATCTATGGAGTTTATGAGTGGAACATTCCTTCCCTCAAAAAGGTCGGAAGAAAACTTGGATGAAAGGTCTGATTTATATTTAATGTATCTACCTTTTGGGTCTCTAGGTGTGTTCATGAAAGCAAAAAAAAGAAAAAATAAAAAATACCATTGGTTTTGTAGGAACCTGCTATAGCAGATGCGCAGGTTCTTACCTCTCATGTTAAATTTTCCCCGCCACCAAACTAATGCTAAGGTTAGAAATGATCTATTTGCTAACTATTTCTTACCATGAGACAAATCCCCAACAACGACGCCAAAAATGATGGGTGTTATATATGCACTAAAAACCCTCAATTAAATTGTCAACCCAGGGTAAGTAAACTTAGAGTTGTAGCACTATATGTGCCAAGGAAGAAAGGCTAGAGGTAGTATAGTCTAATTAAGGAAATGGGCTATCTGAGAGCTAATCTATTCAATCAAAGGTTATTAAGGAGAAAACCCTATCAAGGAACTTAAACTATTTACCCTAAGTAACTTTTGAACAATGGATCGATGGATTGTCCTAGGAAAGAAAATGAAAACCCTACTTTAAGAAAATTAACTTAATCATTACAATGAGAAAAAGAAAACTACCTATTTAATCTATTTAATGAACAATAACAACAACAAACTAATCTAATTAATCTTATTCAAAATCAAATAACAACAACAAGTAAGAAAATAAACAAGCAAGAAACTACCTTATTAAAAGAAGTAAACAAGCAAGAAACTACCCTATTAAAACTTATGCAACAAGTAAACTCAAATAAAAACTACTTAACAATAAACTAATCAAACTATTAAGCAAGTGAACTCAATTCTTAATATAAACTTCATAATTACTTCTACTCTACAAAATGAAATCTTAATGTATTGAATTAAAAACATCATAAAAATATTCAAATATTAATCAACAACTACCCTTAATCTATGATAACAAGAAAACTATTCTCTAATCTACAATAGCAAGAAAACTTCAAATATAGTGTTGATGATTATATCTTTGGTGTCTTATGATATCATGATGACATTTCACAGTTAATGATAACTCAAGAGGGACAAACTTAATGTTAACTTCTATAGCAAAGTGAAAGGTATGAATCAGGTAGTCTAATGAGAACTTGGCCATTATAGAAGGAATATCAACTACCCTGAAAATCCATGTGATTCTTCAATTCATGCATTGATCATCAACAATATGAAAACATTATTCTATTAAATTCAAATGCATTCTATGCTAATGTAAGCAAATTCAAACTACTAGAGATTTACAACTAAGAACTAAACTCAAAATCAAAATTCGAATTAAAATTGCAATCTAGATCTAGAATGGAAATTGCATAAAGTAAATGAAACTAATCCTATTTTTAACAATTTAAATTGCAAAGGGAAATACTCATAAAAATAGAACTTAAATCCTATTTCTATTTTAGCATATAACAAGAAAATTAGTAAGCAAACTAATTGATCAAACTAGATAAGCAAACTAAATAACAACTAAATAAGAAAACTATGAATCAAAATCAAAACTAACAGTTATCCATCCATCGAAACTTTGCCAAAGAAACTATTAACTCAATTACTTCGTTTTAACTATGTTTTAACTTCTAACTATTTTAGCATACATAAATTCTAACTATCATTTAATCATGCACATGGGGTTAGTGGCTTAAGATTAAGCTCATTTCCTATTTAATTAAAGAGACATGGCATATTAACACTATCCTTCATAATCAACCTGCAACAAGAAACTGAAACAATTAAGCTATGAACAACAATTACACAGTAAGTAAAAATGATAGAAACTCATGTACAAGAAATAAAAGAAATAACAATTACACTACTTGAATTCACAAGACAACTAACTAAATATTCACCTAGACCACTGGTGGGCCCCCCAGCAGGTCGTGGCTACTCCTCAACAATGAATCACGATCTCAAGCAACGCGATTTCAACATTTAAATTAAAAACACAGTTTTATAGAAGTTTATGGAAAATCTCATGAAACAACAAAAACAATGCTAGCTCCACAAATGTGAACTTAGCTATCCTTCACTATTTGTCTGACCACTGTTTTGGTATTTATAGAGGTTATAGGTTGAGAGGTTGACCATTGGAAGGGTCAACCTCCTTTAAAAACAATAAATTACACTTAATGCGTTTTAACCGCCGGTGGCTTCTAGAAACTAAGTGAGCCAATCCACGCTCATCATAACAACCGAATCAAAGTTGTTAGAAGCTTAGTAGCTGGAGGCCATGAGCATGAGCAAAACCCATGTCGTCGATTTTCCCATTACTGGCCGTTGATATAAAAACTGCCAACTAGCCCACGGTTTTAGTGCAGGATAGAGTATCAGACACAGTGCCAGATGGAGTACCGGATGTAGTGCCACATGGAGTACCAGATAGAGTGTTGGATGGAAAAATTCCCTGTGAATTTTCACTATGCACACAAATCACAAATTAGCTCCTTGGAATCATTAAATCATGTTGAATTATACTTGAAACCACCACAAAACTTCAAATATACATACCTTCTATAAGTTATGGAGATTTGATATAAGAATCCTTCAAAAACTTCTTCAAAATAGTGAAATACACATAAAATACTAAACAAAAAGGATCTTAATCATCATTATTAATTAACCATATTACGAGCTCAAGAAATGGTATATTCAGGGATTTCTACCTCTTACAAGGATTTCGTTAACGCAACAATGGATAGCCACTTTGACAGATGCCTTGGAGAAATCAATGAAGATTGAAGCCATGGTAGGATATTCAGAGAGCCTAAAAGTTACCAAACCCCCAATAGATGCAAATTTAGAACAAATACAAGGGAACATATCAACGCTTACATAAAATATTCAATAATTGATGATACCTAGACCAGGACAACCATAGGTCTGGTGTACTAGATGTTACACAGAAGGGAATCTGGTGAATGAATGTCTACGAATGAGGGGAATGGGACCTCCTCAGAATCCAATGGGACCCTCACCAAGACCCACAAGAGGAGTTGCGCAAGTATCTGCGAATTTACCATTCCATAACCCCACCCCCTATCATGTTTTTCCATGTAGCCTATGATAACTATGCAGTGATTAACCTAAAGAAAGACACTATGACATTTGAGGCAGATGGAATAAAATTGGTTCAACCCTTGGATCTGTATGTAGGCCGTCGATACACRRATCCAACAGACAACAATATGGAGGGAGAATACTTGGATCATTTGTACACTGTAACAGTAGGAACGAGAGAAGATTACATAAATCCTACTAATGATGGATCAATAAGTTGGAGAAGTATATAATCAACATACAAAGATTTAGAACTGGCATTTGATAGTTGCAAACAAAGATCATACGAAATACTTTCAAGAATATGCGCAACTTCCAGGGAAACTATATGGGTTGGAACTAAGGTCATAGAAAACCCAGTATATGATGTTAGACTTGACAATTTTATGCTTAGTATGGAAGAAAAGGTAGTGGAGGATCAAAGGATCTCAATACTGGATTTAGCCCTCCAGGACACCCCTACCAGATGGTGGGCCAGCATAAAGACATACTCAAAAATTGGGATGATGTGAAGCAAGCTATCAAATATAGATTTCAAGATAAGGAGCAGCTGGAATCAGAGATGCAGACAAATTTCAAAGTTGTGCAGCAGTTAAACGAAGAGTCTGATCCTAAATCACATATTGAACAATGCGTGACACAACGGAAAGTTGCAGAAATACCATCTTGATTCTAGATTCAAGTATTTCCCCATTCACTATGTCCAATATTGAAAGCTTGGTTCATGCATGAAGAAACCAAAAGACAGACCTGAAACTGGCAACTGTTGGCAGATCACTTTTGCAAGGACTTTGCCTTTACAAGTACCCTGAGCTTGAAGTAGTCCTACAAAGAATCAAAGAATTTATTTTTACAAACAATAGTAAATAGAAATTAGACCAAGTGACATGTGCAAAGCATAGCCGAGAACTTCAGACTAATCTTCACTTGAACTTGGAAAAGAGACCTATAGAATGATATAAGATTGAGAAGGATTTGGAAATCCCAGATGATTTAGAAGAATTGAGAAACTTAGCCATTAAAGAAACAGAGGGGAGCAGAGAAATCCAGAACATCATACCCATTCAGACTGATGGTTCTTACAATCACCCATTGAATTTGAGAAATTCAATATGGGACCATAGAGAAACCTAAGATAATATGGTGGGATATTACTGGGATGAGCAAACTAGTCAAGAAATACAGATTTTGTTATGAGAATATGAGGCTTTGTTCCCAAAAACATTTTCAGAGTTAAAAGGGATTAAAGGAGTTATGGGAGAGATGAAAATTGAATTAAAACCATGATCAAATCCTGTGATGCATAGACCATACCTCCTTAATCCCATAGTGAAAGAGAAGGTTAAGAGGGAAATAGACAAGAAGCTAGAAGATGGAATTATTTTTGCAGTAGAAGAAGAAGAATGGGTTAGCCCAATAGTCATCGAGAGCAAGAAAGGTACAGAGTATATTAGGGTCTATGTAGACTACAAAATCCTTGACTCATCCTATGTGCATGACCCTTTTCAAACGCCTTTTACTTATGAGGTGCTAGAACAGGTTACCGGGAAATAATCTTATTTACAGATGGATTTTCGGGGTATCACCAAGTAATGATTTCTGAAGAGGACAAAAAGAAGACCACATTCATAATAGAATGGGGGTCATTTGCATACAATGTGATGCCATTCGGCCTAAAGAATGCCCCTAAAGTTTTCTCTAGGATTTTGATAGAAGCCTTCCGAGAAGTTATTCACAAGTTCAGAGAAGTTTATAGGGATGACTGGACAGTATATATCTTGCTCAAGGAACATGTAGCACTATTGCATCTGATGTTTGACAAATGTAAAGAATTGCAAATATCGTTGAACCTCAGAAAGTGTATCGTTTGTGTGCCACATGAAAATTTGTTGGGCCACATATTATGCCGAGAGGGAGTACTGGTAGACCCAGCCAAAGTTTTGGTTATTGTGAACATGCCACCACCTATGAGTGTTAAGTAGTTGCGCTCCACGTTGGGGCACACAGGGTACTATTGCAGGTTTATCAAAAGATATGAAAATATCACTGCACCTATGGAAAATATACTAGAGAAGGATGAAGTGTTCCAATGGCCTTGGAATGTGATAAAGCATTCGAGACCCTAAAGGAGAAGCTCAACACAACACCTATTCTGATATTTCCAAATTGGGAAAACGAATTTCACGTCCATGTAGATGCTTCAGGTATTTCCTTAGGAGCTATCTTAGCACAACCAGGAGATGGAGCCATGGATCATCCTATCTATTTTGCGAGAAGGAATTTGTCACAAGTTGAGTGAAACTATACAACGACAAAAAGGGAGGGCTTAGCTATGATTTACGCTTTGCAGAAGTTTAGACATTATTTGCTAGGTTCTCATTTTAAGTTATTTACTGATCATTCTGCATTAAAATATCTAGTTAACAAACCTATGTTGGAAGGGAGAATTTGTATATGGTTGCTACTATTTCAAGAATTTTATTTTGAATTGATCATTAAGCCTAGAATATGTAACATAGGGCCTAATCACCTATCTAGATTAGAGTCAGGGAAAAGTGGAGGAGGAGTTGAGGATCAACTCATAGATGCAGAACTGTTCCAGGTTGAGGCCATGCCAGAATACCCGTAAGACAAAGAAATCTTATTAAGTATAAGATCTCATCCAGAAACAAACTCCGCAACCCTAAAACACCATATGGTGGTTAGAGCAGCGGACTATCAATTGATTGTAGGGAAATTGTATAAATTGGGACTAGATAGTATCCTCAGGATATGTGTCTTGGATCATGAAAGATAGGATATACTATGGGAGTTCCACAGTGGATTTGCGGGAGGCCATGTGGGAGGAAAGGCCATTGCACAGAAATTCCTCGAAGCTGGACTTTGATGGGCTATGCTCTTCAAGGATGCAAAGGAATACACTAGCTCATGGGATGTTGTTCAAAGAGTGGGTAAGCCATCACAACAAGATGAATTGCCACTTCAAACAGTTCGATATTTACAATATTTTGAGAGAGGGCAGTTGACTTCATTGGGCCAATCAACCCCACAACTAAGCATTCAAAGGCTAGGTAAATTATTACTGCAACTAACTACCTTACGAATTGGGATGAGGCAACAACTGTTCAGGATTGTTCAATCGATACTGCTGCTAGGTTCATTTTTTAAAATATTATCACTTGGTTTGGATGTCCTAGGAGTACGACCAGTGATCAGGGAGCTCGTTATATTAGTAGTACCATAGAAAAGCTTCCAGAATAGTTCTTAATCCAACATCATAAAAGTAGCCCGTACCACCAGCAAGCTAATGGAACACTAGAGGCATTTAACAAGATTATGGAGAGATGGTTAACAAAGGTTTGTTGTGCAAACAAATAAGATTGGGATGACAGAGTTCCAACAATACTATGGGCTTACAGGAAAACCACAAAGAAACTCCATAAGTACACTCCATTTCAGTTAGTTTATGGGAAACAGGTTGTGGTTCCTGCATAATTCATTACTCCAAGTTTGTACATTGCATAGATCACACAAATGGTGGAGGAAGAATCAATTGCGCAGAAGCTCATGGGGTTACAAGAACTTGAAGAGACCAGGTTTTTGGCAGACTTCCATCCGTCAGTTGAGAAGGCAAGGAATAAAACTTGGCATGACAGACACATTAATACTAAAGTATTTGCGCAAGGAGAAAAGGTCCTACTTTATGACAATCGATACCAAAAACATCCCTGTAGTTTGTGCATGCATTGGTTGGGACCATTTATAGTTGCAGAGATTCGACCATCTGGAGCAGTTAGACTTGCAAAACTGGATGGTATGCTACGACCAGGATGGGTGAATGGAACTCGCCTGAAACCCTATATGTCTTAGAATTGAGATAAAGGATTGTTTCTCTAGTTCAAAGGATCCTATATAGTAGTTAGATTTGAGTTTGTTTGCAATTTATGTAAATTCAGTTAATAAAGTTGATGCGTGCGGTGTTGCACCACGACACATAGTTCATTTATTTTTCTATCTAAGTGTTGGTTAATGCATAACTGCTTACTCAACAATGTAGGATCAGAAGCGTCATGAAGCTATTAATGATCATCATTAATATGACAGGGACCCTTTTGTGGTTGGAGGGAGAGCGAATCTGGATGTAATTTGAGTCCACGTGCCACATGAACCCAGTCCAGTCATAGCCTTTATTACTACTACAATACCTCGTCTGAATTCAGTTAAGCCATAAAGCCACAATATGTGAAGATTCCATTGGTATTCACACTGAGCTTCTCATCCGTCAAACGGTAAGGTCTGAAATCAACCACGTCCCTGGCCAACTTACATAGTAAATGCTAGAATCTATCAATAGGATTTATCCCATTAACCAGTCCCATTGGACAACTCAGATCCAAGTTGCGTCCATAGGGTAATGATCAATAATAGTTATTACAGAACTTGCTATCTAAGCCTGAGTATAAGGCTCTGAGAACTTGCTATAGGATGCATTGTTTCTCATAATGAACTTAACAATTTATTAGTTATGTAGAGTGAGAAAGCCTGTGTAATCGCTCAACCCTTAGCTGTGATCCCAAAATCCTTGTTTTGCATGCGGAATTTGTTGATAGTTCAGACTCACAATGCCAAGAGCTACAGGGAGCCGAAGCGCCATTTTCAAGGATGCAGTACCAGATGAGCCCTGCGACCCCTGAGATGAGGTTGTGGGTGATCTGAAGGGGAAGGTGGAGGAAGTCAAGATCCTCAACCTCGACTTAATAGACCAGGTCTTATAACCATATATGAACATAGTCATTTTCTGGAGTATCCCTCCAGACGCATTGGGAGGCATGCAGTTTGTTCCAAATCCTGATTTTATTATTGTTCAACTCAACCACCATGAACCTCAAGGACTTACCAGTGTTTGGCACCACTGGAAAATTTGCGAGGTGTACTAAGTTCCTGATCAACAGGGTGCATGGCATAAGTCTATGGTTGGATAGGAGGTACCTAATCC
>JASDQU010107476.1:41887-54906 GCA_032191745.1 Picea mariana | reverse complement strand
GGGTCACAAAACTTGATATTTTGAAGCATGGAAGGACAGTGCAGGAGCTCATGGATAGGATTCCTTGAATTTTTTTAACCAGAGGAGTATGATGTAGGAGCATCACCTTCAAAGTCAACAATGCACGCGTGGAGGTAGACGAATGACATCTCAACAATGACAGAGTTTCAAATCAAGCATTTAACTCATAATTTAATCGGTTGTTGAGATATTTTTGTAAGCAACATTTTAAAATGTAACTTGTTTGTAAAGTCTTGAAGGATTGTAAGAAACTCCAGATAAGGAGTGTCGACTCTATCTGGAAATAAATAGTAGTTATTTTAATAGGACAGAGTAGGTAATAGCTTTGAATTTGAAATTATAGATTTCAGGACATAGGACAAGAGAGATCGTGGAGTGGTCCTTAGATAGTTGATTGTTTCATTGTAATAGAAGGAGGATGTATGAGAGAAGATAGAGAGATCAGTAGAGTAGAGTAGACTAGCAGAAACACTACCTATTTTTGTTTTTCATGAATGAATAGAATAGATAGAAATTGTCCTGAATCCTTGGACTGTGTTCATCTTATGTCTGATTAAATGAATGTTGATTTATGTGTGTATGATTCAGTTAGTTCGTTCATGTATGATTGTTCGAGAGATTAACTGTATGAGTTTTTGAAGAAGCTCGTTGATTTTCAATCGTTTCTTTTCTAATACTTGTATGCAAGGTGTGCATCTTGAATGAAAGAAGTGCGTCGAATGAGTCTCGAATTGACTCAGAGAAGTTCCAAGAAAGAATCAGAGAAATGAAGACCAGGTGCAAGTGTGTATAGCGTCAAGAAGTGAACAAGATTAGAAGAACCAATGCAGAAGAATTCCAAGTGGGAGAGAAGCATTTTATTTTCAAGAAAATCCTTCGAACCGAGTTATTCGAAATCCCGAGAATGAAAAGTGTGTGTGGGATATTGAAATCCTTTCAAGGGTAGAAGCTCAAAAGAGATAGAACTCTCACAATTTTTGACGAGATCCCATAAATGGATTCGTTGGGAGAACAAAGATTTAATACCTTTGAAAATTGATAAATCTTCTCAGTCGAAAGATATGAGAAGCTTAGGAGGAAGAGCGATAGTGATAATTGGATCATCATGGAACAGATTGACCATCATCAGATCAAAATGGAAATGCACGAGCCTTAGCACTTCATGCACAGATGAGAGAGAAGCTATCAGAGTTGAAACTTGAGATTCTCGTAGTCTGAAACCCCAGAATAGAATCTCGATAGATAACCAGGATAGATCTGAGTCATCAAATAACCAGAGAAAATATCAAGCATTGGATGGGCCGAAGCAATCATAGCCATTGGTTTCTATGAGTTTAGGAGGAGAAGCGGCTTGAAACTTGAGATTCCCGAAGTCCGGAGTCCCAGAACACCGAAGTGGAATCTCATCCGTTCTCTCATCAGAAAAGACCTGAGACGTCAGATCATCTAGAGTGAACCTCATACATTGGATCGGTTAAGTGAGCATGAGCTGTCAGATATTGTAAGCTCATAAGGAGTCAAGTTTGAGATTTGAAACTCCTGGAGCACAGAGATATGAAGAGCTGTGAGTCATTGATCTGGGAGGAGACACTTGTCAATAGATCTCGAACTCCAGGGAAAATCTGAGGTGAGTTTTCAGTTTGAGAATTGAGATCATTGGAGAGCGGAGACCCGAAGTCCCGGAATAATATCTGGACCGCTGGATTCAGAGTAGACGTGGAACAAATCTGTTAACTCTAGGTAAACTCTTGAAGTAAGCCTCGATCTTTGTATCGGGAGGAAACGCATCATGAGATATTAGACTTCGAGTAAAAGAAATTGGAAGAAAGAGGTTTGATATTTGAAATCTTAGAATTTTGGAACCCTAGAGGAAAATATTGACTGTTGATCGAGAAGGGGTCATTGAATCGTTGATCTAGATTGAAAGGTCCAACACCCAGGTGAAGGTAGGACTGTTGATTTATGGTACAGGTGTCCGTAGATCACTAATTTTAGAAGGTTGGAGTATGGAAGAGAGGTGAGTTTGAGATTTCAAACTCCCACAGTCTGGAATTGTGAAGAGAGCCTCGAGCTTTGATTCAAGGAGAGATGATTTTCTCCATAGATAAGAAGGATGCAGATTTGAAGTGTTGATTTGGACGCTATTTTCAATATTGGGAGATCGACGATCTTGTGTCATTGTAGGGACAAAATTTGCGAGGAGGTTAAAGAATCGAAGGTGGGCTGCAATTTGAACTATGGTTTCCTCTGGAGGACATGTGTAGGTTGGAGAAGCATTGCGAGCCCAAAAGAAGTTTGAATCCAAACCACTTGTGACCACACCCACAATCACATGGTCCTATCCCTAGGCCACATCAAGTGAGGTCTTATCCAAAAGGGAGCTAGCATCGACACTCTGAGTTTTCGCAATAGAGTGAAAGGGAAGGTCATGGGTAGTTGTCAAAACTGCACCAAGAAGATGAGGGGGCCTGTGTTTAGATATAGAGGGGAACATTTAAGGTTCTAGATTTTCTATCGACTCAAGAATCGTAGGACCAAAGACAAGGAATTCTCTCAGTCCTATGGGGAAGTAGAGGGGTTGCATCACTACCTATTGGAGGAACTACTTGTGGCTTCTGAGGAAGCCTAGGAGAAAGGTGGCGCCTTCACCTATGGATATTTTTTTCTTGTGTTTGTAATGATCAAGTGGAAGCTACCCACTAGAAGACCGTTGGCGCTAGAAGATAAGGAGCACATAGAAAAAATGTTTGATCCCTGGAATTCAAGGGAAAATTCAAAGAACACCACCTTCAACAACACATCGTTCTCCAAGTGGTACAATGAGCTTATTAATGCAACACAAAGGTTGTGCATTCCACAGGAGCTCCTCAAATGAAATACAAGGAACATATCATTCAACATGAACTGACACCATACATTTGTGTGGTCGAGGTATACCAACAGAGAGGAATTCCACTCGAGGATGCTGTCATTCTATTTGGGTGAAGAGGACTTCAAAGAGGAGGTGATTTTATGGCTTGGAGTCAAATGAAACCCGTGCAAGTCGGGGATGTACTATGTTTTTCCAGCTGATATATTGGAGAAGAAAAGTAAGGAAGCAGGGGTAGGATAGATTTATGGCCCAATGGTAAAGAAGAAAGAAGCTCTTCCACAAACGAACTCTGAAGAGGATGAAGAGACACAACCACTAGAGCGCATGAAAAGAACATCATCGTTGTTCCCGCAACTGCTAGAGAAAGTGATGCTGATAGGTAAGGATGTCAATGAAATCCTTAGTGTTTCATTTATCATCGAGCCTGTGGACAAGAAAACCAGGATGGGGATCTCACTGAGCAAGGTTCTGAACCCCCAAACCATTTCATCCACCATCCCCCACACTAGATCAACAGTTTGAGAAAACCCTATAATACATATCCACGATGACCTTAAGCATGACACCACTCCATCCACCATCATCACTGAGCACCCTCCATCACCACCACAACCCCATTCACCACCTCCAGAAATCAACCTTCCACCCCAAACCAATGATCCAGAACCCATGCAGCTCCCCCCCAAAATACTCGAGCAGAGGCTAGAACTTCCTAGTCCAAACCTAGAGATACCTGAGAAGAGACCAGAACTTCTTGGTCCAAATCCAAAAGTACCTGAGTAGAGGCTACAACTAACTGTCCTTGAATCCCAGGACCAACAGATCATACCTTTTGGGCATTACAAGGACACTCCATCCTCAACGAAGATGCAAATAGTAGAAAATCCACAATTCTGAAGTCCCCAACACACTTCCTCAACGACCAAGGTTGAAGGTGCCATGGGTAGCGCAACTGTTGTAGGTGAATCCCCCTGCAGACACGTGGATTCCCTCTTGGTATCCTTATATAACCTTGGAGAGGTCCAACCACTTGAGAGATCCTTGGGATGAGTTGAGGATTCCTCTCCTTCAGTTGAGGATCTCCCCTAAAATCATTCTTTGACCATCTATTTGAATCCAACTACCTTCAGGAATTGAGGGATTCTTCCCTTATTTGCCTCAACAAACCCAGAATTTTCTAAAAAAAGGGTATCACTCCCCCAAAAGGGTGCACAGGGTGCTCAATCACTCCCCCAAAGGGGCTCAGGGAGTGCCAGCACTCCCTGACAGTGGGTAGGGAAGCGCTCCTCTCCAAAATCCATTTTTTAGTAGTTTTTTCAATGGCAAAAGGTTTGTACTCCCTGTCAAGTGACTTCTCTTCTTCAAAACTACTATTTGGGGTGTCTTAAGTGTCTTTGTGATGTCGTTAGAGGCACGACATAGGAAATATGGCAGTATGATGTTTTTTGACACTTGCAACACTTGTATTCAAGATGTGACACTTGCAGACAAGATGCAACACTTACAACACTTGTAATGATGACACATGTGACACTATCAAAGTGAGTAATTTTGAGGTGTAACAGATTGCCCCCCAAAGTATGAAGTTAGAAGACGATGATGAGTGAAGTACTTTGTAGACTTTTTCGACTAAGGGTATGGACGCAAAGAGACCAGAAAAAGATGCACACAACCATCAAACAAATATTATGACATGTTTCAAAACCCAAGGCAGACATACCTATGCTTGAGTGATAAAAACTTTTTAAGTATGATCATCATAAAATACACCGCGGATCAATAATTATATTGAAAAAATGGTATAGCCATTTCAGATACAATGTGGATCTATAATTCTATGACCTGAACTGATCGTAGCCACGAAGAATACATAGTGGATCTATGAGATGACAAGACATAGCCACAACCAATACAAAGTGGATCTATGTAATAGTATATGTGTCATAGCTCAAAAGAAAACTCCTTTGCAACCTGGGAAAAGTACATATAAGAGTGATGACTCAACCCAGGGTCTTCTTACCGATCCCGATGTAGTACGAATCTAACAATGTGAATAGATGTACTGATATCAAGCATGGTAGAAACCACTTGATTACCGGTCAATGAGGTAAACTGTTAACAAGCGCGAGGGAGATCACCATTGATGTCAATGATTCCCAAGGTACTCTAGTACATTCCAACAAATGTGAATAGATGAGATGAAGTCATCCATGGAATCATCCGATTAGGAGTCAATGATGTAAACCCACTGTCGAACATGAGGAGGCCTGCCATTGAGGCATGCAGATCCCAAAGTACAAACTGGTTTCTAAGTCTAGTTCCTAGATAATGTGTTGAAGTCAATATGAATAGAATCGTCAAAGGAGGGCCTTGATGTATCCCCCATCAACGACATGAAACTGGCATGAAGATGTAATTGGTAGAACAAATGAACATGGACTGACACAAGTATTGAAACAGGATATTTGTGATGGTTGACTCCCGAGGTAGATACTTCCCTTGAACACTAAGGGATGAAAGTAGAAACATGACATGGCCCAAATCTTGATGATGTAGTGGATGTTGTGACTTTCGTTAGGTGACCCAAAGGAGTAAAAAAAACTCAGAGGATTGGCTCAGTGTATAGGTTTAGCATATTAAAATGCGTACAAAGACAAAGTTCCATATTCAAGGGCGACCGTAAGAGCTACTAGTAGTGTTCTCAAAAAATTGCTTGGCTTGCTTCTTTCAATTTTTCCCCCATCCAGATAGACGAGTACCTCTTTTTAATTTAACGAGCTCGAGGAGGGTAACACGTGCTCAATATGACTCACCTTCAATAAGTCCCTCTTCCTTTGTTTAACGAACTGGAAGAGGTAAGGGTTCGATCCTGTATGGGCCCTTCAATGTATCATTGTTTAACGAGTCTAGAGAAGGTAAACTCGGTGATTTTTAATATTTAGAGAGTCTGAAAATAACTTAAAGATGACTCCAATGTTGTCCTTTTTTGTAATGTTAGTCTGGCGAGGTTGAAAAAGAGATAAATTATCACTCGAAAGACGACCTTTCAAACCTTTTAACAAGTGGGAAAGGAAGCAAGATCACTTGACAATATTTTCATGTTTAGAGAGTCTAAAAAGAGCTCAAAGATGACTCCAAGGGGTTCCTTTTTCGTTTATCCATGTGAGTCCAAAAAAGTGATAAAAGTCTACTCGGTTACATTCTCATGTTTTTTCGAGCACGAGAAAGAATAAAGACCAAGATCGGTATAACCCCAGCTTGAAAGCTAGTGGCTTAAATATAGAATGATCATCAAAGGCTGGAGACATTCCCTCCAAGATTCAATTCATTCATCGACTTTGAGGTTGTCACCAATTTCTCTACTAGATGGAGAAAAAGGGTAAGAGTGGATGAAAATAAGGTTCAAATACGAGAGCTAATGAAAGACTCGACTCGACATCTATGAGATCTGGTGAAAGACTCGACTTGATAGGAGAGGTGACTGTTTCATTTTTTAATGAGCTTGACACAGGAAAAGAACTATTCTTAGGGATCTGGGTTCAAACCCCAGATTTATGTTTCATTTTTTAACAAGCTTTCTACAGAGAGGAAAACTATGCTCAAGGCCTTTGTTTCATTTTTTAACGAGCTTGCTACAAAGAAGAGAAATTGTGCTTGTGACCTCTGTTTCATTTTTTAACAAGCTTGCTACAGAGAAGAGAAACTATGCTCGTGACCTCTTTTTCATTTTTTAATGATCTTTCTACAGAGAAGAGAAATTATGCTCATTGACTCTCCTTGATCATGGCTTGCAAGAGAATAATTCTCTGGAAGGACACCACGTTAAGGGACAAAACTTGATCATGGCTTCCAAGAGATCTTCACTAGATGGAAGAAAATCACTCTGGAAGGAACACATGTCGAGGGTTGCGACAGGGGAAAGGAGATTAGGCTCCAATAACCCTATCGAAGAGATCACCATGTCGACTATGGGATCCAAATCATCGAAAGTTGAAGGCATGGGAGACAACGCCACTTAATTGACATGCAGTGGGGGTGACACTGTCTTCATATAAGAACCATTCAGGGAGGTAATCCAGTCATGATTGATTAAGGAAAGTTGATTAATAATCACAATTCTTCCATTGTGAGGGAAATATATCACACGAGAAAGAGTGGACAGAATAGCTTTCATGGAATAGACATAATCTCACTGAAGGAGTAAAGTGAAATGCAAGGGGTCCCGGACTACCATGACATCAATAAAGACAGTTTTCCCTCCCAAAGTTACCGAAAACTAAGGAAGGGTCCCTAAAAGTTGACTAGTTCTTCTATTAAAAGATAATAGATTCTGTGTAACCGATGCAAGCTGAGGACAACTCAAAGTGTTCCAAGAAATAGAGGACAAAATACTAACAGACGTACCTTCATCTATCAGTTTTTGAGGAACGTCCCGACCACAAACCTATACTGTAATATGGAAAGGAATGTGAGAAGGAAGATGAGGTCCAGTTAGCGCACCCCAATCAAAAAGGATGGCCTCATTTCTTGGAGGGGGTTTCACGAGAGAATGAGGAATGCCCCCCAGTATGGTAGATTCTGTATCAATGAGAAAAATGTGGAAAGTATCAGGTTTACTCTATAGAGGGAGAGTAGGATCGATCAATGATGGGATCAGATCGACCACGTAGGCACTCTTCAGAGGAAGAGTGGGATTGACCGATGATGGGATTAGATCAACCATGTAGGCACTCTTCAGAGGAAGGGTGGGACTAACCGAGGAAGGGACTGGATCAGAAACTTTGTCACTCGTCAAAGGATGAGTGGGATCGACTGACGACAAAACCAGATCTACCACTTGGGTTTCATTCTCCAAGGGAAGAATGGGGTCGACGGGTGGAAACAGATCGACCTCTTTGTTTCCACTCTCTAATGGGAGAGTGGGGTCGACCAAGGATGAAAAAGGATTGACTAATTGGCTTACACTCTTTTAATGAAGAGTAGGGCTTATCGATGATGGAACTGGATCAACTACTTTGGTGAGTGATTCAACCAAGGATGAAACTAGATTGACCACCTGATCAACCGGATTGACTAGGGATGGAACCAAATTGATCAGTCCATCAACTAATGATGTATTGGAGAAAATATTATGCTAACCTTTTGGAAGTGGAAGTTTTTCCAAAAGAGAAGAAGCCTCATCCATGCGAGGACAAAGGTGAGAATAATGATTACCTTTGCATAACATAAAAGGGAATTTGACAGTTGTCTTCTTCTTACCAACCTTAACGTCAGTAGTTGATAGGGTATCACTGGCATGAACAACAGAGGCCGATGACATGGAGGACCACATTTCTAATACCTTGGTATTACCAGGGAAATCCCTCAGAAAGTGGTCACCCTTACAAAGACTGCAAGGGAATTTGGGTTTCAGATTCTTCATTTTAATATTGTTGACCTCATCAACACTCCTAGTACTATTAATAGTAGCTGGTTGTTGGGATTCAACATCTGATGTTGTTGGAGCCTTGGTCCTTTTTGGTTTCTTCCTCTTCTTCTCTTTCTGTTTCTAATTCTTATGATCAACCTGGCTACTTGCTTTAGAACTCTCACTAGGAAAAGAAGGAGAAAAGGAAGGAGACTTAATGGGTGAAGAAGGAGAAAAGTCAACATGAGGTTGATGTGTGGGTGGTGTGCTATTATCTAAAGTATTAGGTGTAGTTAAAAAATTGGGAGGATTCGATACAACTAGAGTGGGGAACAACCAAACCAGTAATCCGATGGTGAGTCCTGGAAGACTCAGTGTGGCAATGTACGAATGACCAAAGTTTACAAAAGAAGGAAGGTATAAGGTTCTCCAAGAGAAGGGGTTCCTCCACTGGTACTCTTAGGCTTTGATGCCATTAACATTGACTTGAACTAAGGTATACTAAGTAACACAACCAACACACGCTATGAATCTGAGAAGCAAACAATCAAACAAAACCTTCCCACAATGAAACCACTAGTTGGTGATGAAATCCAACATCGTGAGATCAAAATAGGAAGAGGCAGGGATAGAGCGGGTGGATCAGTTACATTGGTGACCTGCTTAATGGACTTACACCTTGGTGCAAGCTTCCACAAAGTAATTCTAGATTTACCCTCCAAGGAGCCCGAGTGAGTTTGACCAACATCTGTTCCAGGTATAGTGAGACTTCCCTTCACCGTCACCTTGTGTGAGACCCTAAAGATTATGGCTACTAAGGTCACCAATTTGTAGTTAGCCCTTGGGCAGGTATAGTGGACAGTCTAATCTGAATGTATGGGTAGGATAACAAGTCCGAAATCAACTCGAGAGGCTCCCACACATAATTGTGTGTATACCCTCAAGTGACCCCCAATATACGATCTGACCACTACAAACAGTTGAACCACGGAGGGATAATCTATGTAATTCACCCGAATGTGACCTCGTGCATAACCCCTGTGTGAGAGGGAGATCCCAACAAGCCTATACGACAATTGGATTTGCTCTCACTATCGCAAGATGCTAAGTTTGTTTGACATCTTTGGAAAGTTATCCTTTCAACCTTATTCCAAAGGCCTACACCTTGAACTAATGTAGGTTTGCTAACAAAGATGCAAAAAGACTGATAAATTTTAGTTAAGCTTTGATTTTAGTGGTTTTTGTTTACTCAGAGGTGTATGAGATTGAAAACTGATGATATTATGACTCAGTTCCCAAAACATGCATAAGAAATGATAAGCAATCTTTTCTTTCAATGAATGTCGAATTAAGGGAAGGAGAAGGATTTTCCTTTCACTTTCAAACACTAAGATACAATGACCTCATGCAATAGTTCTCAATAAGGAATCCAATGCAATGTTAAAATGTTTATATGTGACTGATAACCAGTAGATGTAAAGCTTCCTATGCTAATCGGACTTCAAGAGTTGTGAGATTTAAGCAATCTGGAAGAAAACTTCACATAAAGCAAAAGACACCCTTGTTATGATCAAACAAGAAATAGAAAGCCAAAAACTCAAAAGGAAGGAGAAAGATCTTGGAAAATATGACTCAAATATCATAAAGAAAAGTACAAAAGACCTTTGAAACCCCTTACAAAGTTTTCACTCATTCAGATAAACAAGAAGAAAACAATAAATTGACTTCAAATTGTGAAGGACAAAGAGTTATTGCAAAGTAAGGACAAATGTAAAAAAATCCAAACAAAAGAGGAAGAATCCTTAGAAAACAGGGTATTGAAGGCCAATACCAAGATGGACTGAGAGTATGAGACCCTGAGCAAATGAAAAAAGAAAAAACTGAACCTAGAAATTGAAAAACTAGATGATTTTTCATTGAAAATGGGATATATCTCTGGTATAAGGGATACAAAAGCACTCCAACACTCTATGATCCAGGTGGATATCAGTGGCCACCCACCTTTTCCAACTGGCTCAAAATAGTTTTCTAGCAATTTTGGCAATTTACTATTTTTAGCAGTTTTTAACTTTCGGGGCCATTTTGAGGGCCCAAATGAAGGTTTTTTGAGATTGAGGTTCTCAATGATAGCCTAAAACGGAGATCGTATGCAAAAGTTACGACCCTGGGAAGTTGATGTACTCACTTACCCAAACGGGGCCCACATGACTTTTGGTGCTTCATCTCCTAGGGTTAAGTTTTTGGATGTCTAGGGTTTTTGGCATTCCTATTTATTGTAAAAAGGCCTTCAGAGCCTCATTGTAACCATATTCTTCAGAATGCGAGTATCCATCACATCTCTTCTTAGAGATAAGTTTCCACCATTCTAGCGAGTCTTTCACTCTGTATTTTTACAGTCTCTGTACATTTTTTTCATTAATAGAAATCATGTATTACTGTATATCTGTGTTTTTGGTTGCATCTCTGATACATTTATGTTATATTATTGAATATATGTGATATCTCTGTGCATTTCTTTATTATATCTCCGCTCGCATTTCGTGCCGAAAATAATCCAGATTAGTGGTATCAGAGCATTCTTCTCTTAATTGTTTTTTCAATGCATGTCCCCGACGAGGTCCAATTATAGCAAGTTGGGACTTGAGCTTGTCTCTATTGAAGACAATCGCTCTCGCACACCCAAGAAACCCTTAATGGTAGAAGAAAAGAAAAACAATGGAGCAGATGATTGTATCAATCTGTTGCTTGAGCAAGCTCTCACACGACAGAGGGACGAAATGATGGAAAAATTTTCCCACATCCTTAAATGTCTGCCAATAGCATTAGGCACATCTTCATCAAGTGGCCACTTTGGAGGCATCTCTCCTTTCAAGGTACAAGTTAATTTTGATATTCCTATATTTGAAGGACAGATAGATGCAAAATCCTTAGAAAAATGGTTAACTCTGCTAGAAGGTTATTTCTTTGTTCACAATTTTTCCGACAAAGAAAAGATCACCTTCGCACTCCTTAAAGCTCTCCCTCATGTCAAACATTGGTGGGAAACTTACTGGGAGCAAAGTTCCATAGAGGAGTCTGGAATATATGGGGTTGATCCCACTTGGGATTTTTTTGTGGATGCGGTAAAGGAACAGTATTACCCTGTTGGAAACTATGAGGACCAATACATGATATGCACCACACTATGGCAAGAGAGGGGCCAAGCAGTTCCAGAGTTCACCAATACCTTCCATACCTTGTGCACCAAATTGGGTATCAAAGACTCTGAGCGACATTTGGTTCTTAAATACCATGGGGCTCTACATAGATACATCTAGACTGAAATGGATTTTATGGACATCTCATCACTTGGTGTTGCTTATCGATATGTTATTAAAATCGAGAAAAAATTTAAGCACCAGAACAAACAAGAGTTTGGGTCTGCATATCCGCAACAAACAAAGTATGACAAAGATGACCCTAACAAACAGTTTCCTGAAAACTAGTCCAAGACACAGGAAAAGAAGGGTCACAGGAAGACAAAGAAGGACACCAGAAAATGGTGTGAGTTCCACAAAAGCCCCTGGCACAACACTGATGAATGTCGCTCAAAATATTCATTGGTGGCCAAGATCAAAGACAAAGAGATGAACCCTGATTCAGAATCTGATTATGAAAACAATGGTAAAGGACAGATCATTGACACGGACCCCACTGCTATTTTCGTGACCGCAACAATTCAACCAGAAGAACCAACATATCCTGAAGGGGGGGAGCACCTTTTCCATTCACATATGTGGTTGAAGGGGACCCCAGTGCATTTTATTATTGATAGTGGAAGCCAGAAGAACCTCATCTCAGCAAAGGTCGTCAAATAGTTGGGATTGTCGACAACACCACACCCACAACCATGCAACATTGGGTGGTTTCGCCAAGGACGAGATCTCCGTGTCAGCCAACAATGTCAATTGTCATAAGGCATCCAACCCTTCAAAGATGAGATATTATGTGATGTTTCCCCACTAGATGTTTGTGATGTTCTCTTGGTCCAACCATATATGTGGAAGCGCCATGCTATTTATCAGTCTCGACCCCGTAGTGTCATTGTTTCTCTGGGGGTAATCTCTATAGAATACCATAGATAGTTCCAACTACTATTACACCTTAAAAGTGTTGCAAGGTAGTATCTCATGCTGCAAAATTTAGCTTCATCACAATCTATTCAAAAGGAGAACAAAAGGACACTGCAACCACTATAGCCTCGCCCCAAGAACCTTCTATCAAACAAAAGCAAGTCGACAAGGTTGCAGAAAAGTGCAAATATTCATTTTGCACATCATCCTCTCCTATAGCTTGACTTCTTGAACAGCCTCAGCCTCAACCTGTTCGTGACAAACTTCCACAAACTAAGCAGTGTGACGTCTCCAACAAGGTAAGCAACTCACCAAGATGCAGATTCAACAAACGCTTTTCCTTCTCCTCCGAGAACTCAACACAATGTGTTTGTACTCTTCTCGTCGCTGTGTGAGCAAAAAGTGAGCACTTACATGCCTAGTTGGGCTCTGCTAGTCATGACGGCTGTATGGTAAAAGGTTAGAAAGAAAACAGTAAAGCTATTAACAAGAATTAAACAAAAACTAAATAAAAACATGAGCATAGAAACAAAACTAAAAACAAATGACAATGGAACAATATCACCAATATATAGGCAGGTCTGATTGATGAAATCCAAAGATACAT
>JASDQU010107476.1:23633-34645 GCA_032191745.1 Picea mariana | reverse complement strand
AAGAAGTGGGACTTAGAGTTGGTCTCAGATATGGGCCCTTCATTTGAAAAGGCGGAGAAAGAGAAAGTGCAATCATAAGAGGAAAGGAAAGAGGAAAAGGAGGACAAGGGAAAGAAACAATTACTCCTAGAAGTTGTGAAAGAGCCAAGTACTTGAATCGAGGGTGAGTCAAGGCTTGTGTTCAGAGCCTGTTGGGCCCTTCGTTTTTGGATTGGAAGTTGTGTAAGAAGGACTACAGTCCCAATTTTGGGTTAGCACGAGTTGTGCAAGAAACACAATAAGCTAGACAACGAAGCGAGTAAAAGTAATAGAAATCGGTTGTGGAAAAGGACAGCACAATGCCAGCAAAATCCCAATTATCTTAGATATATAAGATGTATTCGATTGTAAAAGGGTTCTGAGGGTTCTCAGATTTTCCCTCTCTGTGTTGGGTTCTTTCTCATGATATGTTGAGTTTTGTTGTTGTTAAGAAAGTATTGAAAATGTAATCCATATATAGTTCTGGGTATATAGAGCTCTGTGACAAGAGTCTGGAGCTAGAATTCAGTGCTAGAGTACTAATTTGTATCTCTGAGGTTGTATCTGATAAATTCTGATGATAATATATAAATAAAGATCCAAAATTTTGAAATATGATGTGTCATTATGTGTTTATGCTTGTGTGTTGTTTCTTTACAGTACTTCTTTATTCTTCATAAGTTCCATATGATGGTTCTGTGTATGAATATTTTTCTTAAGTATCTTCAGTTCCGGTGTGTATGAGATCAAATCTGTTTTGTAGTTAGCATGTATTGTGCAACATCATGGTGAATCTTGAAGGTTCTCAGAACCCACCTAAGTATTATCATTTCCCTTCCCTATCCTTCTGTCTTGGTTACACTTCAGGTGAGACTTCTTCTCTTCGAAGGAGATGAAAATGCCAATGCTCTAGAATACACGGTACCTTTTTTGGTAACCTAAGAAGGACCCTTGTCTGATCAATCCCGGTCTGACAGGATCGATATCAGTTCGTCTCTCAAGTGATCAGTGAAAAATGGTAACCCCCCAAGACTAATGGGAGATGAACATACTCGATCCATAAGGGATCGAGCTATTCGAGGTAGTCCCAGAACTCAGATATTTATTTGTCAAGGCGAAGTGGTATGACTTCATTTGTTCCTTCGAAGGATACAACATAGGTGTGGCCATGAAATTTGCGTAGACATTTAAAGGGTTTCAAACCCAGATTGGCAACACTTGTATTCATGCTACAAAGCACTTTATCGGAGCAACATGCACTCTCCCAGTCTACAGGGAAAGTGTTGGCACAGGGGCAGACCCAGGGTTCAATGCTACAACAATACACCAACAAAACCCTAAGTACCAACTCTTTTGGAAACACCTGCGAAGCAGATGAAGTCTCACCCAAGGTAGACGCAAGGGTGATTGCAGCACTCAGGTGTATACAACCTTAGCTGGGATCCAGATCTATGATTACACACTTAACAGAGAACTTATCATCAATAGTTCACCTAGAATTAACCCTTATCTCACCCCACAGATAACACAGAGAATTGCAGTATATACTTAGATCTAAGATGATTCAGTACTTAGCAGCATACAACAAAACGGATCTGGTAGACCAAGCACTTAGCAAATTCATACACATAAAATCTATCATCTATACACATCTAATAAGCACAAAGAATAAGTAAATCTATCTAAACATGTCATAGCACTTAGCAAGAGAGGGAAAACACATGAAAGTAACAACATAAAGCATGACACACAGATTTACGTGGTTCACCCCCACCCAGGGGCTACGTCCACCAACTCTTCTTCTCTATTATTGTTGGCCAATCGGTTACAAGCAAAGAGCCTCAAAACCTACTCTGTGTAGCACAGGAGATCTGCGCAGCTCGCTAGATCCTCCTTCTCCAAATAGCTCTAAGCATAAAACCTTCTTAAAATGCTTGCACTCAACACTTAAAATACTTGCACTCAGCTCTGCAAGTGTATCACACAGATCAACTCTTAGCACTAAGCCACTTCTCAAGTGTCCTAAAAAAAAGGTCTCTTCTTACATAGCCTAGAATTCTACTTATACATTACAAAAAGGGGACTAAACATGGGTAAACCCATGGGCCGATATCCTGATCCCATTACATTATCCCGAAAAACCCAAAAAGGACCCAAAAAGGGGGTCTAGCTTCCACGATCTCTGCTTCACCTTGCGCTCCATCTTTGATAGGTTGTTGAAGTCCCAAAAATGGTCAAATATGACCAAGTGTTCCTCAACACTTGGTCAATGGCCAATAGAAAGGTGGTATAAGAACGACAATGTAAGCCATGAACTATGTAACAAATTTTTGGTGAGAGAGCACTAGAACCTCGACTGGAGCTAGAGGATTCCCGTCACAAGGGTAAAACAAGAGTGGAAGGTTCCTCTCACCACTGTCCAATGATACATAAAAGGTGAGGGTCGATTCACGAGCATACATTGTTACCACATGTGTTTTCTCATGCACCTGAGCAGTGATAAAGAATTGAATTTGTCCTTTTACTTGCTCAAAATCCTCACTAAAATTTCTAGAATGGTTCAGCTCCATCCCGATTCTTCCCAGAGAATATTGTATCATCAAGGTTTGATCAAAATCTTGATTCTCTTCATGCTGGATGAAATCAAAATGTCTTGTGATTACTTTCTATGATCTCTAAGTTTACTAGAGAAGGAAAAGAATCCTGATACACAGATCGATGAGAAAGGGGATGATGATATAGTTTAAACTCTAATTCCATGACCCTTTGTTGAAGTTGTTGAATAACTTCAGAAAGATTCATCACTTGAAGTTCGAAGGGTTCTTCTCTCTTTTGTTCTAAGCTAGTGATGGAGTGGAATGCTCGGTTAACTGGTTCTTCGATCCTGAGCTGCTTCACGAACAATTTCTCTTTCTCCTTTTGGATCTTCTCTCTATCTTGTTCAAATTTTGCTTGGAGAGCATCCTTCTCTTGTTGCATGGCTCGACATTGTTCTATGATTTCATCTTCTACTCTCTTCAAGACTTGATTAACCTGCGCTTTTTCTTTCTGTGTGTGTTGAAGGTGTACTTCAACTACATCAACAATCTTGCGGAGTTGAATTGATTCTTCTCCCACTTCTGTTGTTCCTTCTGGCAGAGGTGCAATAGAGATTGTGCGGCTAGACTAGAGTGCCTGTTGCACTTCTTGGAGCCCAATTGCAATCCTATTATATATCTACTCTTGCTTCACTTCCTTCTTTTCTGTTATCTCTTCTATGGCTTCATTCATAGTTGTGAGGAGGAAACTGAAGTCATCCAGAGTGAGCATGGTATACATCTTAGTTACGATTTCTTTTGATTTATTTCGGGAGGGAGAATTTAGAGGTGACCTTTTTCTCTTCTTTATAACTTTGACTTCATCTTTTGGTCTCTGTTCGACTTCCTCTAGGTCTTCACCCTTACCTCCTTTATCTGGTGTGATGGAAGCCATCCTTACAGATCTGCTATCTACATCCTGAACCTCTTCAGGATTCTTTGTCTTATTTGTCTTACTGGGCCTAGGTGTGTCCTATGTAGCTTCTAGGTTATTGATGTATGAAATTTCCACTGGATCTATTGCAACAAGGAGGTCCACCGACCATTCCTTGGTGATCTCTTCTAGGTCTTCTTCTGTCATCTTATAATAGGACTGAAGCTATTCTTGGTCCTCATCGGTGTGTGGAGTTAGGTATATAAAGTGACAGTCCACACTAAAATTTATCAAAGGTCATAAACTTTGTAAACTATTCGGGGTTATGCAAGGTTCACCCCCTATGGATGCTTTCAATTGGTTATAATACATGTGAAAAATGACATTCAATTGCCATTGCTTGTTCATGTCAGTCGAGTACCACAATGTACTGAACTTCACTGTTAGTGGCTCAAAGGGGTTGAGATCTGGGAAGGTTGTGCCTTCTGTTAGCTCCCATGCAACAAAAGAGATCAGTATTAGAAGCCAGCTAAAATGGAATTCATGCCCCTGATCCTGGGCTTCTCTACAGTCAATCTCTAGCTGGTTTACTAGGTACTTCGCCCAATTCATCTGTAGTCTCTCTGCGCATTTTCCTATGAGGTCAACTATGAAGCCTGATACTTGTGTAGGTTGATTCTTACGTACCAGCTTCCCTACAATCAGTTGACATGCCAGGTGCACTACGCCACTATCAATAGAGGCTATCTTGTAGCCTCGTGCGCCCTTCTCGACATTGCCATAAGATTCTTTAATCTTCTGTGAAAGAGCATAGTCTGCGGTCTTTCTAGGGTATTAATCCTAGGGATCAGGGCCCTGCATGCTAAGCCTGGTGATCCGATTGATCAGTGCCAGATCAACAGTTATGCGATAGTTTAACCACGAGTATCCTCTGTGGTAACTTGTTAGCAGCAATTTTACACAGGCATTCACCTCTTGGTGTCTGTCGAAGTATGGTATTTTCATAACATTGAGAAAAGTAGACTGCACGAAGTTCATCGTCCATTTCTGAGGGATGATCTTCAAATTCTTTCTCTTAGCTCTTTTCAAGTATTTATATGGGGCTTGCATGATGTAAAGCTTACAGTCCCCCAGGTTGAAGTCACAAAACTTCAACACTGTAACCTTGTCTTGATATGAGCGTTAGGTGTGTACTCCTTTCGGTATATATGCAGTGACTAGGGTGTATTCAAAGTCTCTAGGGACACTGTCCCTGTTAATCACACCTCTCAGAGGGGGTATGTAAGCTGGTAGGATGGATGGCACTAACTTTGCGTTGATTATGTCATATTTATGCTTAGTTTTCCTTTCCACAATGGCTTGAGATGTTCCTTCTTGAGCAGTCGACGGGGAGGCTTGCACTCCTCTCGTCGATGATGCTTGGACTCCGGTGGACATTCCTCTTTCCGACATGACTCTGTTAGTCATTAAATCGAGAAGGACCTCTGTGATGGATTCCTCAACTACGATGAGCTCGTCAGACATACGCACTCAGAAAATATAATCGGGGCACGATGATCTTAGATATTGCACTAGGATGAACAATATGTTTGCAATGATCACTGTATACAATCACTAGTTTTGCAAGCTTTGAATTTTCAGTTTGCAAAAGTGTTCTTCGGGAACGGCGCGACGAGCTAAATAGGAAATTTGTCAATAGTCTGCTTGCAATGGGTGGGGTGCAAGTTGAATGGGTATATCGGTCCAATGGATATATTTCTTTGACACGACAAAGTTCCATATGTCGTTGTTCTGATATCTTGGTGAAGGTCAATTCCTATGATTTTTCCTTCTGCAGTGTTCCACCTGGGATCTCTTGTAACTTTTCAATCTTCACCTTTTTCTTACTTAATTTTCTATCCTTCTTCTTGGTAGCCTTCAACTCGATCGATCTTTTCCCGTTCTAATCCCTATCTTCTCTCGACATAGTCACTTCGCACTGTTGAGATTCTTTCTTCATATTTGAGGGTAATACTTCATCAACGTGTGGATTAGGTATTTCAATCTTCTATGGTTCCTCTAATTATCTTATAGCTTTGACATCCAAGTGCCTGGTGACCAATAGCTTATATTTGTTCTCTTGTTCTTCCATCAAGTAGGCGATCCTTCTAGTCATAAATTCCATGAGTTATTGCTTCTTCTGTTCTAGGGCTTCCTTTTCTTATTTTCTTCGGATCTGGTCTTTTTCAATCTAGATATTGCCTAAAAAAGTTGGAAATGGGGCATGGTCCTCAATAAATTTAATAACTTCAAATTCTTCCTCTGTCGAAGCTCCATGGGTGCTCATAGCTATCTGGGTAATCCTGCCACATAGGGTTACCATTTTTCCTTTAAACAACCCTATTTTTCCTAGTGAAGGAACCATAGAAGGCCTTCCTAGGGTTTCCCAAGTGCTTTCTGTCATAATGTTCATCTGTGTTTCCTCATCCAGAGCACATTCAATGTCGAAGTCTCCTATTCTTACTTCGATTTTCTCATTTTCTTTGAATATCTCTGACAAACTGGCATCTTTATTTTCATTTAGGGTTTCTTTCATTTTCAGTAACACAATCTCTGATTCTTTCTAGGGTTCTTCTATAATCTTAGTCTCTTGATATCCTTCAGGGTTTGCTTGCTTCATATTCATCTTTTCAAGTCTAGCAATCATTCTAGGGCAATCCAGTACTTCATGGTCCATAGCCTTACAATAGAGGAAACTAGGTTTTCTCCCAGGGCATTCCTTAGCAAGATGTCCTGGTCTTCTGCAGCTGTAACAAAGAGATAATCCTCTCTTTCTCTTTAATGATCCCCAACTTTTCCTGTACTACGTGCTAGGATCATAATGGATATCCTACAAAAAATTCTTTCGACGATCCTGCATCCACTCGTTAGTCCAAACATTCTTTCTATGCATAGGTATAACATATATTTCATTATTCTTATCAGATCTATTCATATCAAACGTTCTTCCATCTAACAATGCCCTAGTTTTCAAGCTAGGAAAAATTCTATCAAGCATACCTAAATTCATGCTTCAGAAACAAAAATTTCTACTTATTGAGCACAAAGCTTCCAGATCTAAAACCTTTCACTATTCTTACCTTTATCAGAGCACAAATCTTATAGATCTTACCTCTTTTCTTTAGATCTGGCTTCTTTTCTTTAGCACAAAGCTTCATAGGTTGAGTAGAGTACTGCGCATAAGAGCGACAGATCTACGCACAGATTTTCCACAAGTTCAGGATGAATCTTTACACAAAGCTTCTTCTTCCTTAGCTCCCAACAATCACAGTTTCAAGTCCCGACAATGGCACCATTTGTTGGCTCAGGGGAAAACCTAGGGTTCAATGCTACAAAAATGCACCAACAAAACCCTAACCACTAGCCCTTTCAGAAACACCTGTGAAGCAGATCAAGTCTCACCCAAGGGAGAGGCAAGGGTGACTAAAGGACTTAGGTGTCCGCAACCTTAGCTAGGATCAAGATCTGTGATTACACACTTAACAAAGAACTTAGCATAAATAGTTCATCTAGAATTAACCCTTTTCTCACTCCGCAGATAACACAGAGCATTGCAGTGTATACTTAGATCTAAGATGATGCAGTACTTAGCAGCATATAACAAACCAGATCTGGTAGACCAAGCACTTAGCAACTTCATACACATCAATTCTATCATGTATACACATCTAATAATCACAAATCATAAGTAAATCTATCTAAACATGTCATAGCACTTAGTAAGAGAGGGAAAACACATGTAAGTAACAAAACAAAGCATGACACACAGATTTACATGGTTCACCCCCACCCTGGGGCTACGTCCACCAACTCTTCTTCTTTATTATTGTTGGCCAATCGATTACAAGCACAGAGCCTCAAAACCTACTCCGCACAGGATAGGAGATCTACGCATCTCACTAGATTCTCCTTACCCGAGTAGCTCTAAGCATAAAACCTTCTTACAATCCATGCACTTAGAACTTATAATACTTGCACTCAACTCTGCAAATGTATCACACAAATCAGCTCTTAGCACTAAGCCGCTTCTCAAGTGTCCTCAAAAAAAGGTCTCTTCTTACATAGCCTAGACTTCTACTTATACATTACAAAAAGGGGCCTAAACATGGGTAAACCCATGGGTCAATATCCCATTCCTATTACATTATCCCCAAAAAACCAAAAAGGACCCAAAAAGGGGGTCTAGCTTCCACGACCTCCGCTTCGCCTCGCACTCCATCTTTGACAAGCTGTCGAAGTCCCAAAAATGGTCAAATATGACCAAGTGTTCCTCAAAACTTGGCCAAGGAACAACATAAAGGTGGTATAAGAACGACAATGTAAGCCATGAACTATGTAACAAATGTTTGGTGAGAGAGCACCAGAACCCAGGCTAGAGCCAGAGGATTCCCGTCACAAGGGTAAAACAAGAGTGGAAGGTTCCTCTCACCACTGTCCAACAATAAAATAAAAGGTGAGGGTGGATTCATGAGCATACATTGTTACCACATGTGTTTTCTCATGCAACTGAGAGGTGATAAAGAGTTGAATTTGTCCTTTTACTTGCTCAAAATCCTCACTAAAATGGCTAGAATGGTTCAGGTCCATCCCGATTCTTCCCATAGAGTCTTGTATCATCAAGGTTTGATCAAAATATTGGTGCTCTTCATGTTGGACGAAATCAAAACGTCTTGGGATTACTTTCTACCATAGATGATTTTAGGGGCTAAATTTCGCTCATGGGCTAATTTTCCATGGTTTTTCCAAAAACAAGATTCGTTATTTTAAAAAAGATTCGCCCAAATTCTATAGGATAAAATTATTTAACCTTAATAATCGCCAAAATTTTATAAAAACTATATAAAATCCTTAGAAATTTGAATAATTTTACAAAAATATCGCCAAACATTTTTAGTTGGCATACGAAGGATTAGTAAGATTCGCCAAGGTTTCTATATTTTAAAATAAATTTCCATCCTTAAAATCATCCCTACTTTCTACGATCTTTAGGTTTACTAGAGCAGGAAAAGCAACCTGATACATAGATCGATGATAAAGGGGATGGTGATGGTGTAGAGGATAAGGTTTCTCCTAAAGTTGGTAGCTCATCAAAGGTTTCACAAAAACTAGAAAAAAAGAGAAGGCCTCCCAAAACTAAAGGTACCCCATCGAGTGTAGAAACGTTAGTGACCTTAATAAAAGAAGAAACCCCTCGAATGTCGTTGAGATCCTTCACTGAAAAACAAAGGGAAACTAAAACAAACATGTGTTTTGGTATACAAAAAAAAATGCAGGGTATTCCAAAGAGTCCTTTGTCGCCCAGAAATCATGAAGATACACAGGTCACTCCTACCAAAAAGTAGGGTAAATTTCCAAAAAGATGAGAGAGAAAATGAAAGAAAAACAACACAATCCAAAAATATTTAGAGAAGATTTTATCCCTATGAAAACATTACTCAAGGAATCCCTTGAGGCTAAGAAAACCAAGAAAATGAAAGGAAATCAAAGCATTGGGATGCCCAAAAGTCAAAATAGGAGAACCAAAATTACAAACCAATTAAGGATGAACTCTAAGGCTCCCTTTATGCCATCATTAAAAGACACCCAACCAATTGTGATTGAGGATGATAATGACAACCTTGAATTTTCTATTATGGAATAAATGGATGTCCATACACTCAAAAAGATGATAGGGGATAAAAGAAAATAGGAATTATGCAAAGGTGAATCTTCAATAGTACAACTTGAAGCTGTCAAAACAGAGTACCTTGCAGATTAAAGCTTATAACAAGATGCAAGGGATTTTGGCCTAGATCCTGAACAAGATTTTGATGGCATCTTCCCACATGCATAGGTGTCCCCCAAGAAACACGTAGAGGACATAAAATTAGAAGTTAAGTCCAACATATAATAACTATAAGGGCATATGGAGGAATCACACATAGGAGGACCTGAAATAACACATAGTTATGCAATGAGGTCTAGGGGAATTAGGATGTTGGATGATCATAACAAAGCCATCATGGATGCAGAACAAAGATTAAAATACAAAGGCAAGAAGAAAGTCTTGGTCAAACCAAAATAATAATTTGATGAAGATGCAAAGGACGACCACTGGGTGAAAGCATTAAGGCTACAAGTTCAAACTCTACAAGCAAGATTCCTAGCTGTAGAAAAAGTATCATAAATTGCAACGAAAGCACCAGAAGACCTACTTCTTCTTGAAGGATATCATTTGAGGTGGACTAATGCATATAAGGAGGAACAGTTCGAGGAATATTCCAACACATAAAGTCACCTACCAATTAGACTCCAGCTGAGACTACACATGAATATCAAGGCATGGTCCCAGTCATTACCTTCTATCACATTAGTTTTGTTAAAAAAAAATTGCACTCTATTTTAAACAGTAGAGGTTTTTTTCACTTATGTATGTCTAGTTATTTTAAGTTTGAGATAGTAGTGACAAAAATCAATAAGAGATTATTTTTTTTTATATGATCCCCATTTTTTTTAATAATAAGTTAAAGAGTGGCATGATTGTTATATGCACTCAATTTAAAGATATGTAGATATGTTGTAGTAGAAGAATCCTAGTTCAGTTATTTAGTTGTCATGCTAGTGTTAAGTTTCAGTTTTAAAAAGGGTTGAAGTACTCTGCAAAAAAGGGATAAATAAGTAGTTTGTGTATGATTAGAGGGTTCAGGTTTTGGTGGAAAATAGAAGTATCAAAAGGGTTGGACCTTCTTACAAGATTGTAAATTTCTCTACCTAATGAATATATGTTGATGACAACTGTGTTTTTCTTACTTAAATTTGTGTGTGTTTAATCTGATCTTGAATGCAAATTTTGTGATGTGTGCAATGTGCATTTCCTTGTTCTTTCAACCATTGTTTTAGATTATATTTTCATTGATTATGCATCCTATTATACAACTATTGTTTAGTGAAAAGATCAACTAATTGACAACTTGTTGGATGATTTGCATATAGATTTTTTTTCAAGTCTGAAGATATTATTTTAAGTTTTTATTCTGACATAGCAAGGAATTCATTGCATTGTTGGATATTGTCTCATGTGTTTTTATTTCATATCCCCAAATGTACATTAATATCCATACCATTAGAAAAGGATATTTTACGTTCATACTATGTGGATTTTCCAACCATATTATCATCTTTGAAACCCATCCTTGAGCTGACCAACAAAATCAAATTATCAAAAAACCAACCATTCCAAAATTGAGGTGGCCTAGCTCTTCCCTTTAGCAGTTAGGTGAAGACTTTAGGACCAACATCTTCTGGCATTGTTGTGGAATAGAGTAATGAAATATATTTCCCTGGGAGAACGAAAAACGATCAAATTTGATCTTTGATGGTGAACAAAGATCAGGCACAAAGGTGGCCTCCATTTTTCACCTGATGACTCCATTGAATACAACCTTGTTAAGGAAGTCTACCTCCCAAGAAAGGAGTCAGGAAATCAAATCCCAAGCCTACTAAAAATCCCAAAGTAAACCTTGATC
>JASDQU010107475.1:82257-99772 GCA_032191745.1 Picea mariana | reverse complement strand
CAAAATAGGCCTACACATGGGTAAACCCATGGGCCGACATCCCATTCCCATTACATATTCCCAAAAACCCAAAAATGATCCAAAAGTGGGCCAAGATCCCGTGATCTCTGCTTCGTCTTGCGCTCCTCCTTCGACAGGCTATCGAGGTCCCAAAATAAGTCAACATGACCAAGAAATTCCCAAAACTTGGTCAAGGGCCAGCAGGCTTCACAAATTTACTTTCAAAACCCTTCAAACCCTTCTAGTGTAACTAAAAAAAATTAAAACCCTTCCATAAGAAGATCGAATGGAGATTGAGCTATGAAAATCATTTCATGTATATATATACAAAAAATTTGAAAATTCCATAAACTTTGGAAGTCTTCAAAACTTTATAGAAGAATATCCTAAAAGCGAAAAGAAATCCTATATATTTTCTATTGAAGTTTGAAGATTATATGTATAGGTTCAAATCTTCTCTCAAAGGCATGATGCCTAAGGAGGTTATGAGATTATACTTGATGATACCACTCTTAATCTAACATGTTAAATGTATAATCCAACATGATAAGTTATGATACTACAAACTTGGAAAATGTATATATATAATGTAATAAAATAAAATGTGAAAATGGTAAACCATTAGTAAACATTGTAGAGGTTATGAACGAACAAAAAGAAAAAATAGGGGAATAAAATGTGCAAATGGTAAACTATTAGTAAACATTGTAGGGGTTATGAATCAACAAAAAGGAAAGATAGGGGTGAAAAATGAAGAAAAATTCAAAAAATGAAGTTTGTATGTTATTACCCATTTAGTGGTTTGAATTAGTGAATCACTCTTAATATCCCCAATTTTCCTTTAAGTGTTACATGTATATTTTGTTTTTACTAATTGAGACATGATTCCTTTAACTATTGGACTTTTTCCAACTTTAATAGTCTCCCATCCTTATCCTTTATCCATCATTTTACCTATAAAAGTAGAAGATATTTTGTCACCTCCACATTGAACTATTAGTTACATGAGAGAAATTCCACAAACAAGCATCCTTCATCACTAATGGATCACTAATGGAGTAGCGGACATAGAGAAACAAGTGGAGGATATGTTCTTCCACCTTCTCCACTAATAGGTTTTTGGAGACCAAAATCCTGCCAATTGGGGAGTTGTTATTTAAAAAGGATCATGAGAAAAATGGAATAGCTTAGACTCATTAAATGTGCTTATTAAAGTCAAATCTCAAAGCTAAATTGAAGCATATATATAAGACCTGAAGAAGTAAGTCCATAGATCGTAAGGTTGTAGAGACAATGCACACCCTATAAAGGGTTGTCAAGAAAACAAACACCATTTGTAAGGGATTTGGGACTATGCAAAATCCTTGGGACTGTGTGCACCTTTTACAAAGACTAAATGATTGTACACAACCCATGACATTGTGTGCACCCTTTAGGAGGCCTTTGGGACTATGCACATGCCAAAAACATTTCTACATTGAGACATATTGCATGAGACACTATGCACTACCCAAAAGTGCATTGGAGAGCCTAGAGGCGCACCAACAACGTTGACGTATTGTTTTTCTTCTTATGAAACTATTCCACCTTTTTCATAATTGAATCAATTATAAATTGGAAGAGTAAATTGATTGAATCCCAATGGCCACTAGAGAATTCAATATATATTGTTTCATAAGAACAAAAGAGGGTACTTTCAATTTATTTGGAAAAAGAGAGTAATTGGTTCTTGATTGGTTCTTCAAGGGACAAAGCTAGAGTTAGAGCCAACATATAATCTACTATACGATAGCTAGCACTCTTTTGTAAAATTTGTAAATTGTATTCTTCTTAGAAAATAAAAAAATCATAAATGAATCCATTCCAATGTAGGAATTTTCCTGAAGTGGGTTTCTCTATGGTAAAATCCATGTATAAACTTTCATGATTGTATCTATTGATTTTTTTTTTACAATTAGATAGTAGTAAGCATCCACTATTTTATAAAGTAATAATAAGAAAAATCATAATCCAAGATTTGTTCTGAAAAACTATTTAATGAAATATATGCTACAATTTACAAATAAAAAAGATATCTATAAATTAATTTAAATAAGTAGAGGCCTATTATGGGATAAGCCCATTCTCTAAATACATTGGCTTATGATGATCCATAAAGAAAAAAATAAGACTCAATAAAAATTTAAAACTTGAATTTAGATTTTAGATTAAAAATATTGGATATAATATTAATGTAAACTTGCCCCTAGGGGGCAGCTCAATTAGCAAGTGCTGTGAATATGAAGTGATATAAAGTTTTATGTGGTTTTGAGTTCAAATCTCCTTGACTTATCCTTATGTCTCGTAAAAGACATCGTGGACACACCTGGAGATTATAGTGATAGCAATTAGTTGCTGAAAAAAATATTAACATAAACTTATATTATAAATTAAAATAAGGTTTTAACACTTAATACTATATTAACCCAAAAAAATCCAAAATATAGCAAATTTAGATATAAGTTAAAATAAGGTTTTAACACTTAGTACTTTTTTAACCAAAATATAGCAAATTTGGATATTTGAAAGGGGTCGTTGTTTTGTGAATTCAATCTATAAAAGATTTCAGGTTTTCTTTTAGGAATATAAAGTTTTACTCAAAACTTTAAATATATACTTAACTAAAAAAATCTAAAAGGTTTCAGGTTTTCTTTTAGGATTATAAAATTCTACTCAGAACTTTAAATGTATACTTAATTAAAAAATCTAAAATATAAAAAATATACGTAATTAAAAAATCTAAAATATAGAAAATTTGGATATGTAGAAGGGGTAATTGCTTTAATTCAACATAAAAGATTTCGGGTTTTCAATTAAGAGTATAAAATTTATTCTAAAACTTTGAACATTTCCATGGCATATCCTCTTGCCTTTTTGATTGCGTGGATGACTAAGATGTTTGCCTTGCAGCAGTGGTCTACGCAATGACCACTTACAATAATCCTTGGGATTCCTTACAAGTGGATGAATCTTGGGGATTCCTTACAAGATCCAATTTTCATCCACGCAGTCAATAATTTTCATCCATGAAAAGTGGATCTTGACCACTTACAATAATCTTGGGGATTCTTTGGATCTTTACCACTTACAATAATTTTGACCACTTATAAAAATTTTCTATGAAATTGGATCTTGACCACTTACAAGATTATTGTAAGTGGTCAAGATCCAATTTTCATGGGAAATTTTTGGACGAGATTATTTTCTTGTTTGGGTACTCAATTGTCTCACACCTCATCTCATTGTCTTCAATTCAATGGAAAAACTAAGATTGTGAATACATGTTTAGAAGGATATATGTGTTGCTTTTCATCTGATAAACAAAGATAATGGGTAAAATGGTTTCCCTTGGTAGAATGGTGGTACAACGTATCCTTTCATACTTCATCAAAAATCATCCATACATAAAATCACCCTTTAAAGGGACTACAAAGGTTCAAGGATTTGAGGACCACATATGGAACCAACAAGAGGTTCTCAAACTATTGAAGGACAACTCGGTTATATCACAAAATAGGATAAAACAACAAGCAGATCAACATTGCAGTGAAAGGGAAATTGAAGTGGAGGATTGGGTATTTTTTAGGCTACATCCATTTATACAGATGTCCCTCAAGAAACAAAAGAAGGACAATAAATTGGCACCCAAGTATTATGGGCCCTATAAGGCATTGTAGAGGATTAGAAGTATGAATTACATATTGGAGTTTCCTCCATATTCACATGTACATCCAATATTTCATGTTTCTTGCTTAAAGAAGATAATCAAAGACAAGATCCTACTACAAAATATTTTACCAGAGATGAATGAAGAAGAGAAAATCATATAAGAACCAAAAACAATCCTTGAAACAAGGATTAAGAAGTCGTGAAATCAAGAAATTACTGAGTACCTTGTCAAATGGAAAAACCTACCAATGGAAGAGGTGACATGGGAAGATGATTTATTCATACAGAGACACCCATAGTTAGTCAAGTGTTGAGGACAACACTTGTTTTAATGGGAGGGGCATGTTAATCCGTAGACAAAGCCCCATGCAAATCTCTATATAGTGAGTTATATTTTTATTGTTATATTAGTGTTGTTGACTAGATATTTTAATTATAATTGTACCCTATGTCTCCTATATATACTAAGGAGACCTATTTTTAGAATCATATCATATCATTCTTGTACATTTGTTCTATTGTAAAATGAGGTTTCCCCCTCAAAGAGGCTTATCTTTCATTCTTATATCTATTTCTCAAGGTGTGGAGCTTATTCTCTTTATATTTTCAAGCTATTTTGGTATTTGTTTCCTAACAAGCTATCATTTATGAAAACTTGTTGTCACTATTTTCATTTTTTTATTTGCATATTCCATTATCAAAGCACTTCAACAACATCACAATCAATAATCAAGTGAATGACAAAAAGTTGCACAAATAACGAAAGAACTGTTATGATGTTCTAGATAAATATCTATGTTTTATAATTGATGTCATATATATCTCTCTCTCTCTATATCACACACACACTTTTTCCACATTTTGTCCTCATACCAAAGAATTTAAATGAGGATAGATTTATTCAGTTTCACTTGATTAGTTGAAAGGTTTTTAATGGTCAAATGTCTCTAAGGATTTACTTCGTAGCTCCAAATATTAACAATGATGCAAATTTAAACATCACCATAATTCATCATGTTCTTACTCACCAGTCTGGTGATCTTCCTCAATTTCTATTTCTACAATTGGATAACATCAACTGTGAACATAAAAATAAAATTGTGTTTGTATGTCTAAACATGCTTATTGAAAAAGGAAATTTTCAAGAGGAAGAAGTTGGTTTCCTTCTTGTTGGGCACACATATTATCATATTGATGAAATGTTTACCCATTTTGTAGTAATATTGAAAAGGAATAATGTTGGGAGCCTACCATCATTAAGTGAAACTATTTAGAAAGAATACTATTTAGAGCATGTTATTGCAATTTGTAGTTGCACAAATCCCAACACAAGATCGCCAAATCTTGCATAACTATTGGAAATCCTACCACTATCACATTAGTAAGAAATACCCTCATTTTAGTGATGGAAGAGGTCGAACACAAGGGAGGATTCCTTGGTGACATCAAGGAATTAGAGTAGAAAATTTGATAGCCAAGCCTATCACCCCCTCTCTTGGTCATCTAAGTCAACGTCTAGGTCTGTGGAATGGATGAGGTAAAAAAGGTGTTTGAGTACCTTCATGGAACAATAACACGTTATAGAATTTATATGATCAATTCCAAGTACAAATATGCAATTAAAACTTCATAAGAAACTAGACAATGTAAATTTATTATTGTTGGTACAAAATTGAGCCATGCAATGGTTTCAACAAGAAGTATAAGTTTGTAACAACAACAAATAAAAGAGATCATAAATGCGTCAATTGGAAAAGAAAATTTAGCACATATCCAACAGATTAATGTCCAATTGTTCAAAGAAATTTATGAGCATGTTATACCACCATTAGATCAATGCATGCAACAAATTTAAGTGTTATTAGGTTGTTGTAGCAAACTCTTGCAACAACAACAAGTCTACTACTCAATTAACACAATTTAGTGTTAGTAAAGTTAGTAGATAGATTGACATATTGAGAATAGAGAGTTTTTTTATCACTTTCACCACAAGAGAGCTTAAATGATTAGTGCCTTTGGGTTATGGAGTCTTTTACAACAACAATACAATATGTTTGGAGATGATAATATCAATATCTAAGAAGTAAGAGGTAGGGCTTGAAATCTAAGGTGCCATCACATTAGAGACTTGGGTTCCAAGAATTAAATATAAGGATTGCTAGAGTGCAAACACTTTTAGGCCCTAGCAACCTTTTCTCCCTTCTTAAGCTCTTGAATTATGTTACAATCAAGAGTCTAGAATCAAACTCCTAAAGTGATAACACTTTAGGGATTTAGGAGATTAACCCTAGGTAGGATTTCCTTCACAAATTTATGGATGAGAACAAATTTGTGAGAGGAGGAAACACTTATGCTCCTCTCTTAGGGTTTTACAAAGAAAAATCTTCAATATGAACAAGTAAAATTTACCATAATCATTCAATCACATGAAATGAAATTGAAGAAATTCACTTACTTCACCAAGAAATGACAAGAGAAAACCCTAATTGCAGCAAATTCATCCAAAAATCAGTAAAAGAATGATCCACACTTTTCCTCCAAGAGATAGCGCATGAGTAAAAAGAGCCAATAACCCCAATATAGAGAAAATTTCATACTTGTATCTCACATGTGTGAGAAAGTTGTGATGATAAAAATGAGTCTTAGATAGCCATATTTATATGGAAAATGTATCCATCCAAAAGAATCCAATTAAAAATCATGTCTCTACATAAGAGGGTCGACCCCCTCAAGTTGTCTTTTTTAATTTACAAAAATTAAATTTACATGGAATAAAACCCCAAAGGGTGACATCATGCCCTAGTAGGGTGACATTGGGCTCATGAGAGAGATGTCAAGGTTAAAAATTTGGAACGTTGGGTCTCTTAAGGCCATTTTCCTTTGTCAAGTGCCAAGGTCCTTTGTACACCCCTCCTCCATCAATCCATCAAGTGATCCATCAAACCCTAGCCCCTAGGTGACGTCAAGGGTTAGGAGATTGACGTCTAGGCCTCCAAAGGCCAATGTTCAAGTGGAGAAGGGTGGAATCCCATCCTCTAGACATGCCAAGATGCATCCAAAGGAAATTTCCTTCATCATCAAGATGCAACTCTCATCATCTATTGGTTCCCTAGACGTGGGCTCTAGCATCCATCATGTGGGCAAGGTCCTGCAAATACAAACAAGTACACTCTCCAAGGATTCAAAAGTCATATGGATCATGAAAAGTAAGCCACATGTGCATCATTCTAACAACAAGCTAACACACTCAGAAAATTCTTGGAACAATTAGGTATTGATCTATTGGGTATGTGCTAAGTTTTCCTTGTTAATTCATGCAATTCTAATCTTTTTTACTTGTGGTTGTTACACAACTATAATTGTTGTTATAAACTATTGTACTACTGCAAGTTTGTACCAGATATAATAAATTTCTTTTGTCTATTGTCTTCTGAGGTGTAAATTGCATATTGGTACTTGGAAATCATCATACATATGTTGTAATTTTTTCTTGTTCCAGGAAGGTACTCGAAACATATTTTACCTCATCAATTTCACAGACATAGACTTTTGACTTAGGTGATCAAGAGAGGGGACGGTAGGCTTGGCTACAATACTTTCTACTTTGATCCCTTGAGGTCAACAAGGAAGCCTCCCTTGTGGTGGAACTCCTCCATCACTAAAACGTGGGGATATCTTAATGAGGTAACAATGGTTTGATTTCCTATAGTTATGCAAGATTTGAAAATATTGTGTTGGGATTTTCACAACGATAAATCATGTGATAACAAAGCCTATTTTTCACACATTAGAAGAAATTGCTGACATATGGAGATTTATTTAGGAGTTTGCATGGTGAAGAAATGTGCATTGAACAACTTAATGGCATTAGCTTCCAACATCAATTATATATCAAAAGTATTGAAAATAAACACTTATATGGGGCAAGCAATACTCAACTAGTGTAGAATGGGGGCCTTCATCAAGTTTATGATTTCTGAAGTTCGTCCTAGACCATAAAATGTACGAATCAAAGTTACTATTACTACAATCAACTATTAAAATCCATATTGCATGAACACATAATAGAGGTGTAAATTATTCCAAATGATTGGAAGAAATTAAAAGGTTTATTAAATATACATATGAGTACTTTGATATTGTTGATTTTGTTTGGTGGCGATATTTTTTCAATGATCAAAGTGACATAATCTCAAACTCAACAAACAAAGATATATTTTTGAAGAGTTTATTTAGTTGGCTATAAAGTACACAAAATGAATGGGAAAACAAATGTTGTTGAACAACATGAATCTCAAGGTGTTATTGAGACTTCACAAGCAAATGCAAGAGAAATGTATATTGGGTCTAGAAGAACAAGTGCACAATGTGAAGCCAAAAATGACCTTTATAKAGGATTGGTACAATATATTAATGAAGGTTGCATGATTATAGTTTTAGTGACTAAATCTGCATGTGGTTATMSATTCTAGATTGAAAAAGTTATAAAGGTCAATAAACAAAATGTGATCCGAATCTTGGTGGCTGAGATCTGGATGGCTTGAATGTTGAGAGAGGATCTTAGACGTGACAATCTTGCATGAAAATAAGTATGGAAAAAAACATGTAAATGAAGTACTTGGGAGGTGAGGCTCAAAGAGGAGCCTAACTTCTAAAACTAATTACTAGTAAATCACTCAGAGCTAATTAGTCTCACAATGAACAATAGAAAATATGAGAGAAACAAAAAATGAGTAACTTGATATTATGAGAAGGCTCGCTAGGCCTTTATATATCATTACAAAATGGTCCCTTGGACAAAGTCAAAAAAATCTCATTAAATGAGTCTCTATTATTAGTATAATAGATCTAACTACCCAACTAACTATGTAGTGGAAAATAAACCCCGATACAATAATGGAAAGAGCTCATTAAATGAGCCTTTATTATTATAATAATAGATCTAACTACCCAACTAACTAAGTAGTGAAAAATAAAACTCAATAAAATAATGGAGAGGTGGGACTCTCTTTGACCCATATGGGCAACCTGTTAGCCCAATTAATTAATGAGGAGGTGGGCATCTCCATGATCCACATGGGAAATTTATTAGCTTTATAGCTTTATGACTTTTGCATCCAAATTTAGACCATATACCCCCTAAAATTCGGATCATTCCTCACCCCTTAGAAAATGACGGTCCCTATTATTTCACCTATGCTACAAATAGACCCATGAGTACAATGTTCTAATTCCCAATGAAGGGAAGGGTTTTGTGTGGTTGACCCATAACTGTTTACATTAATAAAAATGGAAAAATTATGACTTTGGAGGCTTTGAATCTCCTTCTACAAATTTATTCGTAACTTTTGCTACATGTGATCAAATCCAATTCCGTCGAAGACCCATTTTAGCTACTGAAGAGATATTTTTATCGATATATAGAACTTGTTATGAGGTGGCCCATGGAGGGAAAAAACAAGCCAAATTTGAATGCCACGCGACCACGTTGGTTACAAACATGTGCTTCTTCAAACAAATATATCTCATAAACCAGACAACTAAATGAAATTCCCTGAAATACCCATTTGAGATCTTAAAGATATTTTTCCATCCATATGTGTAAATATTTTTTTATTTTCCTAAGTAGGGATAAAAATACTGTTGAATATGGTCATACAGGCAACCTCCTTGGGTCAAATACATGCTAAGATTCAATTGATGATATCTCTCAAACCAGGAAGCCAAATGAGATTTTGTGAAATACCCATTTGATATATTGAAGAGATATTTCCATCCATATGTGGAAATCCTTCTGTATTTTCATGAGCAGAGAAAAAGAACATGAAGTTGGTGGTACATTCGACCTCCTTGGGTCAAAAACATGTTGAGATTCAATCGATGCTATCTCTCAAACAAGGAAGCCAAATGATATTCCGTGAAATACCCATTTGAGATATTGAAGAGATATTTTCATCCATTTGTGGAACTCCTTATTTCGTTTCCTGAGCAGGGAGAAAAAACCCATTGAAGATGGTGGTATGCAAGGCCTTCTTGGGTCAAATACATGTTGAGATTCAATCGATGATATCTCTCAAACCAGGAAGCTAAATGAGATTTCGTGAAATACCCATTTGAGATCTTGAAGAGATATTTCCAATGAGCTATGGTAGAGCCTCTAAAATGCTTTGTATAGGTTTCAACACCTATTTTAAGTTGGTTGAGTGTAGAGGGCCACAAAAGATGCCAAGGGTTTATAGAGCAGCATGCGCTATTGTAGAGGTTGTGGAACCTTCATGGGCAGCATGGACACTCTGTAAATTTGTTGAAAATGTTGTAGACCAATGGATGTAGTGAATCCGTGTATGGTTCTCCTTGTAATGGTGAATGAAGATCCGAGAGTAAAAGAAAAAAACGTGTAGTGTCTGTGGACCAACTGTGATGCTTAGAGTGTATGGCCTGACAAATGCATTATGATAGTACCAAAAGGAGGTTGGTGATTGCTGCAAATGTTTGAACCTGCAGCATGCTTCAAACCCTTGTTTCGATGAAGAGTGTACCCGCTCTGATACCACTATTCCGGATCTCGGGGGATGAGATATGGAAGGCTTGAATGCCAAGAGAGGAGGAGCTTAGACGTGTCTATATTGCATGAAAATAAGCATGGAAAAAAACATGTAAATGAAGTACTCGGGAGGTGAGGCTCAAATATGAGCCTCACCTCTAAAACTAATTACTAGTAAATCACTCAGAGCTAATTAATCTCACAATGAACAATATAGAATATGAGAGAAACAAAAAATGAATAACTTGATATTATGAGAAGGCTTGCTAGGCCTTTATATAGCATTACAAAATGGTCCCTTGGACAAAGTAAAAAAGATCTCATTAAATGAGTCTCTATTATTAGTATAAAAGATCTAACTACCCAACTAACTAAGTAGTGGAAAATAAAACTCGATACAATAATGGAAAGAACTCATTAAATGAGACTTTATTATTATAATAATAGATCTAACTACCCAACTAACTAAGTAGTGGAAAATACCAATACAATAATGGAGAGGTGGGACTCTCTTTGACCCATATGGGAAATCTGTTAGCCCAATTAATTAATGAGGAGGTGGGCATCTCCTTGATCCACATGGGAAATTTATTAGCTTTATAGCTTTATGACTTTTGCATCCGAATTTAGACCATATACCCTCTAAAATTTGGAACAAAATGAAGAAGTTCTAGCAGTTGAAGTACATCGGTATGCAACAAATACACGCTTATTTAATGGGTTATACAATCTAGAGATGGGATTCAAGAAATGAATCAATAGAAATAGAAAAATAAAGGGTCAAAATATAAATTGTCATTGCATTGACATCTTAAAATTAGAGGATGTTTACATGCTTGTTCATGAATTCCAATTGATACAGAGAGGCACTCTTCTCTCTAGGACTACAAATATTATCAATAGGTTATTGACACAATAAATAGTTGCAAGATGAGAGTCTAATGAACCTAGTTGTAGATCTAGAAGGCTTTTGACATCTAAAATGTTGGGCACATACATGTAGACTCATATGGTGCATTTATTGATAATAGAGAAGAATGGGGTCATCTTTATCTTCATCTAATTATTCATTTCAAGGAAATGTAGATTCTAATGTTGTGTCTAAATCCATGAGTCGGTCTCAATAATTATATGAAATATTTTATATGTGTGTTTAATATTATGTTTTTATGGTAACTCTAAATGAGTGTTTGAGCTTACATATGATTTCTCATGAAGTTACAAGTCATTTTTATAATGTTTTGTTTATATGACAAAATTTATTAGCTTATCTAATTTGAATATGGAAAATGCAACAATATGTTTATGAAATCAGTTGTGTTTAATTTAACACAAGTTGTATTGAGTTTTTTTATTAAAAGTAAATAAACATTTAGAAGTAATGTTAAAATTTTAAACTATAGGGTGATATCATCATATGCCGATATGTATTGTTTGGTTCTTGGAGTGATAAATTAACACTAAGGGAGTGGACGTTTCAAATTTGATTTTATGGTTTTGTTTACAACCATTTTTAGACCATGGTTTTAATTAATTTATTTATTTAAGTCTCCCTCCCAAGAAAAAGGGGGTGCTACTAGTAGCACAAGTTTTTGATTTGGAGATTGATTTTAATATTTTTTTTGCACTGGTACAAATTTTTAAGGGAATGGTTTAAAAAATGTCGCAACTTTAAGCTTGGAAAAAATGGATGCTATTGATAACACCACTTTTCTATTTGGAGGTTGATTTTAAAATTTTGGTTGCAATTATACCAGTTTTTAAGACCATGGTTTCAAACAAATCATAATTTTATCTAAAAAAAAATGTACTATTAGTAGCACTGTTTTTCCGATTTAGGAGTTGCTGTTAAGATTTTTGTGAGCAATAATATGGATTTTTAAAGCCATGGTTGAAAAGCGTTATAGTTTTAACCTTGAAAAAAGAGCGGGCTACTGGTAGCACCACTCTTTGATTCAAGGATTGAATATATATTTTGACACACAAAAAAAGTTTTAATGGCTAGAGTTCTCGTTTTGAAGTCACGGTTCTCATCAAGTCAATAATTACGTAACAAATTTAGTTATTGAAATCACCCCTCCCTCCTTATATATATATATTCTTTTTAAATCCTTAATTTTATTTTTTATTAATGTTAACTATTTTTAAATTGTTTTTATGTTTTTCTACAATTTGCAAGTTTATTTACTTATATAATTTGAACATTTTGAAGTGAGGGGGAGAGAATCAAACACTATAAGAAAAAAAAAACACAAAAATAAATAAATTAAAAGGTTCTCAAAAACAATAATTATGGTTTTATGTATTTTATTTTTTTAAAGACACAGTTTTCCTAGATTTCCTGGATTTGGAGGATTTTGTTCTTTTCCTCTAATTTTAAGTTTTCATTTCTTTCTTTTTAATTTTCCCTTAAAATATCTTAAAAATAATTTTTTTACCTCCAAAACCATCTACAATATCTAATATTTTTCTTTGAAAGAGATATAAAATAAATTTTAAAAAGAATAACTAATTTAATCACTATATATATATAACTGTAACGGTTAGAAGTTCGCTATTTAATTTTAATTTTTTCATAAATGATAAATATTAAAAAAAATTACTAACCTTTTAACGGTTAGAAGTTCCCTATTAAATGTTCCATTGGTGATCTTGAAACTTGAAACTCCTTAATAGAATTGTTCAAAAATTTTAACCAACACTCCTTAAGATTGAATACAAAGTGAAGAATACAAAAGAAGAGTGTGCTTATATAAAAACGATTAGGTGACTTTAACATTGTTATCCTTAGTGAATGTGGGATAAATTAAAAAGGTAATACAAAAATTAGCTACCTAATGATTGAGGAATAAAAATAGAAAAATCTTTATTTAAATGTAGTAGTTTTTTTTTTATTTAACAATGTTAGAGTTCTAAAAACATCTACACATATTAATTTAGAAAACTAGTACAATATAATGGATTGTGAAAATATGCATATTTACAATATTTATTTAATTTTGGAGGGAAATTTTCAATCTTCAAGTTATAAGATTGTTTATGGGAGGGAGGATTGTTGCACCATTCTATGTTTTTATTGAGAAGTCGTGGTTTTATCTAATAGAGAAATTTTCATTTCAAAAGCATCAACATCGTGTTCGTGTACCTCTTCTTTTGATATAGATAGATATTATGGAAATGCCTCCAATGCTAATGAGTTATATTTACAGCAAGTGAAGAGTTTCATTATAGCGCAAGCAATGAGATTGAGCATGTTGATGAAGAGCTTCCTACTTCTAAGGACTTTCAAGGAACCATTGATAAAGGGGAAGAATACGATGGTGATCATTCTTCTTAGAAGTTTAATGATAACATCAATGATGTGAATAATACTCAAAATATACCTCCAAGTGATGATTTTGATGATAGTTTAAATGATTGGGATGATAACTTTCTTCCTAGTGGTGACTTTAATGGAAGCAACAATAGAGATTTCAATGTTAGCAAAAATGTAGATGAGAGATATTCAAGGATGTTTCAAATTATGATAGCATTGATAATGATGAATATTTTAGTCTGTGTGGGGAATTTAAAGGCACCAATGAAGATGATGAATATATTCCTCCATGTGGAGATTTTAAAGTCATCGACGAGGATGATGAATTTTTTCCTCTAGGTGGGGATTTTTAAAGCAATGATGATGGTGGAGACTTTCATCCAAGTGGGGAATCTAAAGGCATAAATGATGATGATTATGATGATGATGATGATGATGATGATGATCTTCCTCTAAGTGAGGATTTTAAAGAAATGGATGATGGTGATGATGTTGATGATCAATAATTTCCTCCAAGTGGATAATTTAACGTTACTGGTAGTGTTGAAGGTTGTCATCAATTCCTGTCAAATCCTCTCCTATTTCAAGTTGAGATAAATGGTCGGGTCGTATGTTCATTTTCCCAAGTCAGATGATTATGTCAAATTCAAATTCCTGGAATAATAACAACCATCGAAAAATCTTTCCTTGGTGGACTGGTTTATTAAATAAATACTTTAATGCATGATGATCTATAAATAATGTGAAAGGATTGTCAAGTAACTAGTGTCAGAACTTTTTCAATGCAAATATCATTGACAAAGATTCCCTTTCTATGGTCGAATAATTTCTTTATGCTTTGTTCAGTTGATCTAGATTTTATGAGCAGAACGAAATGAACACAGATTATTATGATTATTAACACATAGACATAATGAACAACAACAGAGATATAATAAAACTAGATTCTATTCAATAAAGAAATATGTTGAAACTGTAAAATGCAGACTAAAAACAAGCTTGCTAGAATGGTGGCGACTTATCTATGACAAGAGATATGACGGTTGCACTCCTTTGCAAGAAGATGAGTACAATGAGGCTCTGAAATCCTTTTTACAATAAACATGAATGTCAAAACCCTAGACATCCAAAAACCTAAACCTAGGAGATGAAGCGCCAAGAGTCATGTGGGCCCCATTGGGGTAAGTTGGTACATCAACTTCCCGGGGTCATAAATTTTGCATACGAACTCTGTTTTAGGCGCACAATAGACCATTGGAAAGGTCTATCTGAGGAATACACATTATGAAATTTAAATTTAAATCCATCTACAATTTGACTGTGGTGAGCCCTAAAATTTTTGTTTAGGGCCTCAAAACGACCCTCGAAGTTCAAGACTGAAAAACTAGGAAATACTACCAAACTGAAAAACTGCCAGAATGAGCCAGTTGGAATAGGTGGGTGGCCACCGATATCCACCTGGACCAATTCCCCCCCCTTTGGAAGCAATGGTCTCTATTGTGTTGAGTTCCCCATTAGATGAGGAAATTTTTGTTGAATTTGGCCTCAGGTGGGTCACTTTCCTTGCTACAAGAGTTGCCCTTATTTGACAACCCGATAAATCTGGATCTGTTGTTGGAGAGTGCCCTTGACCTATGTATCCACAATATGATCAGTGGATGCATGTTCCATGTAGTCAGGGTTGAGATCTGTTGGTGTCAACTATTCTTCTATCTTTGAGGTGTCCACTAATCGTAGAAAATATGGTCGAAGGAGATCCTCATTGAACATTGGGTGGAAGCCAAGGAAGGGGGGAATGTTGAGCTCAAAATCATTGTCTCCCAAAGCCTTGGTGATGGTGTAAGGTCCATAACAAAGTGGAAAAATATTCCAATGGGGTCCTGTAAGGCGTTCTTTATGCAAGTGTAACCAAACTTTGTCTCCCACCTGAAACTTATGTGGCACCTAGTGTTGATAATGGTGCTTATTGTACTTGAAATTGGACTTATGTAAAATATCTTGAACCTGCTGGCAGATGTCATAGATCCGCTCAATGAACTGGGTGGATTTGTCAACTTCAGTTGGAGCATGGGATAATTCTACCTGGGTGGCTACAAGGGGTAGTACAACATCCATGGGACCCAATGGTTGAAATCCCAACCCCACCTAAAAGGGGTTGTGGTCGGTTGAGCTATGTATGGATTTGTTGTAGTTGTGTTGAACATAGGGAAGACTCTCATCCCATGTGCGAGGGTTCTTGTAATTGTACATGCACATGATATGCATGTTCATTTAGTTGATTTCCTCAGTTTGGCCATCTATTTGGGGGTGGAAGGCAGTGGACTTAGTGAGCTTGGTGTCTAACAATGACCAAAGGCTCGACCAGAATGTGTTGAGGAACTGAATGTACCGATATGAGATAATGGTTTGTGGTATCCCAAAATGTACCCATACTCATTTAAAGAATATATTGGTAGTGGCCTCCACTGTGATGCTCTTCTTGTAGGCGTCCATAATCGCCATCTTGGAAAAGCGATCAACAAAAAAAAAAAGCAGTCATTTCCTCACTTGGTGGATGGAAGGCCCGACATGTAGTCCATTGAGATGGATTCCAAAGGCCTCTCAGGAGTAGGAAGAGGGGTGTACAGGCCTTGTTTCTTAGTGGCTGGTTTGGAAATAACACAGGCAGTGTAGGACCTGATATACTTGATGACATCCTGTTGAAGTTTCGGCTAGTAGAAATGTTGCTGCAACACTGCCACTATCTTTTCTACATTGAAGTGTCATGCCAATCGACTATAGTGGGCTTCCCAAATCAACTTCGCTCACTCGCATGATGGAATGCAGAGATGGAACAAATGGCACAAAAACCCATCCTAAAGATGGAAATTAGTGACAATTGTGTTTGCGCCCAACATTTGATAGGTGGTGGCGAAGTTAGGATCTTTCTCATAGAGTTGGGGCCATTTGTAGGTCTCGTGGCTGCAAGAGTATAAAAGCGTAGTGAGTGTCGCGACTGGAGGTCGGTTGAGGAAATTAACGATGCAGTTGGTACTTCCTATCTTATACTTGATGTTGTAGTGGAACTGTTGCAATTATATGGACCACTTATGATGGCGGTCATTCTACAATTTTCCTTGTGTCTGCATGAACTGCAACATCTTATGATTAGTGTGGATGATTGTCTCCTTCCTGAGAATGTAATTCCTCCACTGGTGTCAACTTGAACAATGGAGTACATTTCTTTGTTGTAATTACGGTACTTACAGATGACATCTGATAGTGTCTCACTATGATAGGCCACGGGGTGGCCGTGTTGAGTGAAAACTATGCCAACATCATATTCTAAAGAATCTATCTCGATCTCAAAGGGCTATTGCAGGCCATGTAATGAAATATTTGGGGATGAGAATAATCACTACTTCAAATCGTCGAACGCTTGTTTTTTTTTTTTTGTTTGTTAATTGGTCTAGACCTTCTTGGCATCGGGATTAACCTTTGGCTTGAGAAACCATGAGCATCTAAGCTGTCAAAATCACCTAGGGATCGCACTTGGCCTGAGCGACACCAACCCTTAACATGGTTGGATTTTTTGTCCCTGGAGGTTTCGAACTGGTGACTTTTCAACATGGAGTGGCTTAACAACACACTCTGTCACCGACTGTCCTACACCTCAGGGACTCATCGAACACTTGTTGTTGGGACATGCCCCACACAAAATTTTCCTTACGACCACCCCTAGTTACTTGACTGAGGGCCCATGCAACATGGGAGAATCCCAACACAAACCTGCGATAGAAATTGGTAAGGCCTAAGAAGCTTCGAAACTCAATGAGCGTGGTTGGGGTTGGCCAGTCACAAATGACCTGAATCTTGGTTGGATCCACATGCACACCATGCTCATCAACAATGTAGCCTAGGTACTAGACCCTGTCCATGTCGAAGTAGCATTTTTCCAAGTTGGCATA
>JASDQU010107475.1:58548-72470 GCA_032191745.1 Picea mariana | reverse complement strand
TATATATATATATATATATATATATATATATATATATATATATATATATATATATATATATATATATATCACACACACACTTTTTCCACATTTTGTCCTCATACCAAAGAATTTAAATGAGGATAGATTTATTCAGTTTCACTTGGTTAGTTGAAAGGTTTTTAATGGTCAAATGTCTCTAAGGATTTACTTCGTAGCTCCAAATATTAACAATGATGCAAATTTAACCATCACCATAATTCATCATGTTCTTACTCACCAGTTTGGTGATCTTCCTCAATTTCTATTTCTACAATTGGATAACATCAACTGTGAACATAAAAATAAAATTGTGTTTGTATGTCTAAACATGCTTATTGAAAAAGGAAATTTTCAAGAGGAACAAGTTGGTTTCCTTCTTGTTGGGCACACATATTATCATATTGATGAAATATTTACCCATTTTGTAGTAATATTGAAAAGGAATAATGTTGGGAGCCTACCATCATTAAGTGAAACTATTTAGAAAGAATACTATTTAGAGCATGTTATTGTAAGATTTGTAGTTGCACAAATCCCAACACAAGATCGCCAAATCTTGCATAACTATTGGAAATCCTACCACTATCACATTAGTAAGAAATACCCTCATTTTAGTGATGGAAGAGGTCGAACACAAGGGAGGATTCCTTGGTGACCTCAAGGAATTAGAGTAGCAAGTTTGATAGCCAAGCCTATCGCCCCCTCTCTTGGTCACCTAAGTCAATGTCTAGGTCTGTGGAATGGATGAGGTAAAAAAGGTGTTTGAGTGCCTTCATGGAACAATAACACATTATAGAATTTATAGGATCAATTCCAAGTACAAATATGCAATCAAAACTTCATAAGAAACTAGACAATGTAAATTTATTATTGCTGGTACAAAATTGCAGCCATGCAACGGTTTCAACAAAAAATAAAAGAGATCATAAATGCGTCAATTGGAAAAGAAAATTTAGCACATATCCAACAGATTAATGTCCAATTGTTCAAAGAAATTTATGAGCATGTTATACCACCATTAGATCAACGCATGCAACAAATTTAAGTGTTATTAGGTTGTTGTAGCAAACTCTTGCAACAACAACAAGTCTACTACTCAATTAACACAAATTAGTGTTAGTAAAGTTAGTAGATAGATTGACATATTGAGAATAGAGAGTTTTTTTATCACTTTCACCACAAGAGAGCTTAAATGATTAGTGCCTTTGGGTTATGGAGTCTTTTACAACAACAATACAATATGTTTGGAGATGATAATATCAAGATCTAAGAGGTAAGAGGTAGGGCTTGAAATCTAAGGTGCCATCACATTAGAGACTTGGGTTCCGAGAATTAAAGATAAGGATTGCTAGAGTGCAAACACTTTTAGGCTCTACTAACCTTTTCTCCCTTCTTAAGCTCTTGAATTATGTTACAATCAAGAGTCTAGAATCAAACTCCTAAAGTGATAACATTTTAGGGATTTAGGAGATTAACCCTAGGTAGGATTTCCTTCACAAATTTATGGATGAGAACAAATTTGTGAGAGGAGGAAACACTTATGCTCCTCTCTTAGGGTTTTACCAAGAAAAATCTTCAATATGAACAAGTAAAATTTACCATAATCATTCAATCACATGAAATGAAATTGAAGAAATTCACTTACTTCACCAAGAAATGACAAGAGAAAACCCTAATTGCAGCAAATTCATCCAAAAATCAGTAAAATAATGATCCACACTTTTCCTCCAAGAGATAGCGCATGAGTAAAAAGAGCCAATAACCCCAATATAGAGAAAATTTCATACTTGTATCTCACATGTGTGGGAAAGTTGTGATGATAAAAAAGAGTCTTGGATAGCCATATTTATATGGAAAACGTATCCATCCAAAAGACTCCAATTAAAAATCATGTCTCTACATAAGAGGGTCGACCCCCTCAAGTTGTCTTTTTTAATTTACAAAAATTAAATTTACATGGAATAAAACCCCAAAGGGTGACATCATGACCTAGTAGGGTGACATTGGGCTCATGAGAGAGATGTCAAGGCTAAAAATTTGGAACGTTGGGTCTCTTAAGGCCATTTTCCTTTGTCAAGTGCCAAGGTCCTTCGTACACCCCTCCTCCATCAATCCATCAAGTGATCCATCAAACCCTAGCCCCTAGGTGACGTCAAGGGTTAGGATATTGACGTATAGGCCTCCAAAGGACAACGTTCAAGTGGAGAAGGGTGGAATCCCATCCTCTAGACATGCCAAGATGCATCCAAAGGAAATTTCCTCCATCATCAAGATGCAACTCTCATCATCTATTGGTTCCCTAGACGTGGGCTCTAGCATCCATCATGCGGGCAAGGTCCTGCAAATACAAACAAGTACACTCTCCAAGGATTCAAAAGTCATATGGATCATGAAAAGTAAGCCACACGTGCATCATTCTAACAACAAGCTAACACACTCAGAAATTTCTTGGAATAATTAGGTATTGATCTATTGGGTATGTGCTAAGTTTTCCTTGTTAATTCATGCAATTCTAATCTCTTTTACTTGTGGTTGTTACAAAACTATAATTGTTGTTATAAACTATTGTACTACTGCAAGTTTGTACCAGATATAATAAATTTCATTTATCTATTGTCTTCTGAGGTGTAAATTGCATATTGGTACATGGAAATCATCATACATATGTTGTAATTTTTTCTTGTTCCAAGAAGGTACTCGAAACATATTTTACCTCATCAATTTCACAGACATAGACTTTTGACTTAGGTGATCAAGAGAGGGGGCTGTAGGCTTGGCTACAATACTTTCTACTTTGATCCCTTGAGGTCAACAAGGAAGCCTCCCTTGTGGTGGAACTCCTCCATCACTAAAACATGGGGATATCTTAGTGAGGTGACAATGGTTTGATTTCCTATAGTTATGCAATATTTGAGAATATTGTGTTGGGATTTTCACAACGATAAATCATGTGATAACAAAGCCTATTTTTCACACATTAGAAGAAATTGCTGACATATGGAGATTTATTTAGGAGTTTGCATGGTGAAGAAATGTGCATTGAACAACTTAATGGCATTAGCTTCCAACATCAATTATATATCAAAAGTATTGAAAATAAACACTTATATGGGGCAAGCAATACTCAACTAGTGTAGAATGGGGGCCTTCATCAAGTTTATGATTTCTGAAGTTCATCCTAGACCATAAAATGTATGAATCAAAGTTACTATTACTACAATCAACTATTAAAATCCATATTGCATGAACACATAATAGAGGTGTAAATTATTCCAAATGATTGGAAGAAATTAAAAGGTTTATTAAATATACATATGAGTACTTTGATATTGTTGATTTTGTTTGGTGGGGGTATTTTTTCAATGATCAAAGTGACATAATCTCAAACTCAACAAACAAAGATATATTTTTGAAGAGTTTATTTAGTTGGCTATAAAGTACACAAAATGAATGAAAAAACAAATGTTGTTGAACAACATGAATCTCAAGGTGTTATTGATCTGAAAATAGAAGGCTAACTTGTTATGCTATGCAAGCACCCTCTACCTCATAAAATAAAATCTTAACAGGACCTTGCTTCATGTGTTAAATTATGCAAGACTGGTTTATGTGTTAAGTTCTTGCTTGCTCTTGTCAATGTTTATGTGTGAGGAATGTTCTTTTAAATGATTAATCATGTGTTATAAACCAATGTAGAAATATGAAATGCAGCAAATAACACAGCAAACTCACAACAATAGCAAGATGCCCCTCTCTGGGCTACATCTCCTTGAGCCTCCTTCAATGGACTTGGCTCTTTGGGATTAGTTGCCAAATGTTCTTTTACAAGCTGCTGCTCAACTCCAATGGTTTTACAGACTGTACCATTGGGTTCAGAATACACAAAAACCCCAAAAATGACTGTAAAAACTCTGCAAATGGACAATGGCTCATCCAGCAATGACCTCTTCTACATGTGACCTCCAAGCTTCCCTGAACTTGAATGAGGAAAAAATACCTGTAGAAGTCCTCCAATGGATCTGAAACCTATCCCAAAGTGTTCAGAGCATAATAAACAGTCAGAAATGACTATTCAGTCACAGAAAATGAATATGTGCTCATCTGAGCAATGCCTCAAACAATGAGGGCTTCAATGGTCCCTGGAGCTCCCTCACGATTCAATGGTTAAAAACCTGCATTATAAGTCTCCAAATGCCTGTGAAAACATCACCAATGGACTCAGAACGTCCAAAAACCCCTAGCTGGGCTTTTACATCACCTGATTTGGTCAAAAACTCATCAAGTTATGCTTGCTGCCATTTTTTGCCCTTCAAGCTCTGTTACAGGCTCGCCATAATGCACCTGTGGGAAAGTGACCCTAGCTCTGAGCGTTTTCCCGTGTAAAAACCTAGCACCCACGCGCGTTCCGAAAATGGTGCAAAATGTCGAACGGTTACCGAGAATAAGGCCCCCCGAAACGGAGGTGTTGGGCGCATGGGGAGCCATGTGGCCACACCCCGCGCTTAAAAAGGCTAGCCGTTCCAGGATTAACCCAAGAGTTGACATGTGTCGGGCGCATAGTCCGTATGACTGTTTAAACACAATATAACCTGCGTTTAAAATACACATGGAACCGGGCTAGGTCACAAACGCGCTCCATATAATCTAACCGCGCCATTGGAAACGACACATATGCATTGGTCATATAAATGTAACCAAATCCGTGGCTATAATCACTTTTAAACCACGCGCATAAATCAAACTGTCGGGTGGCATACACACCGGCGTGGTCATATGTTTGACAATAAAACCGACGGTTTAAATAATTGCTCGCGCGCGCCTCCGTTGACCATAGCGTATGGTCATTTGATAGCAAATGTGACCGGGGGCTGGGCTTAGCCCCAGCCCTAACCTCGCGCAAAGAAATCAATCCATTCAACTTATATTATTATTTCAACGAATGATTTTTAAAACGAATACCGTGGCCCGTTGGTTATGTGGACATTGCTAAAACGCTTGGCCGGAGGAGAGGTCCACGGTTCGAATCCTGTGGACCATCAAAATTTTGAACAACGAACCAAAGTCATTAGCCAAAATAGGGGTGCCACGTGGCAGCCTTTCATTGGGCCACGTGGCACCTTTCCATTGCTTAGAATAACGCCACGTGTCACAACTTAATTCGCCCAGCTGTCACCATAAATGCTTGCCACGTCAATCGTACAGTGCCACGTCAATGCTGCGTCAGCCTACCACGTCAGCCTGCCACGCAGGATGCTGACGTCATCATGTGCCACATGTCACCTTCTCAGTGGTGACACGTGTCACTTCCCAATTGGTCCGAACGTACACCGAAAGTGCCAAATATGCATGACATGTGTCACGCCCAGAAGCTGCCACATGTCCTGTACGGACATGCCATGTCACTGTACGGCCGCCACGTCAGTTGTACGGCCTGCCCAATCAGCATCAAAATTTTGCCTGTTTGGCCCGACGAATAGACCTCGATAACTTCTCCATACGGACTCCGTTTGCGAAAATAAATATACCGCCGAAATCAGGAGAACGAGACGGACACAATGGAATCATTTTCGTCGCATTCTGAGCACTTTGAAAATTGAGCAAATTTTAGACCCCTGGTCCAGATTCTGATCAGTTATTGAGACTTCACAAGCAAATGCAAGAGAAATGTATATTGGGTCTAGAAGAACAAGTGCACAATGTGAAGCCAAAAATGACCTTTATATAGGATTGGTACAATATATTAATGAAGGTTGCATGATTATAGTTTTAGTGACTAAATCTGCATGTGGTTATCCATTCTAGATTGAAAAAGTTATAAAGGTCAATAAACAAAATGTGATCCGAATCTTGGTGGCTGAGATCTGGATGGCTTGAATGCTGAGAGAGGATCTTAGACGTGACAATCTTGCATGAAAATAAGTATGGAAAAAAACATGTAAATGGAGTACTCGGGAGGTGAGGCTCAAAGAGGAGCCTCACTTCTAAAACTAATTACTAGTAAATCACTCAGAGCTAATTAATCTCACAATGAACAATAGAAAATATGAGAGAAACAAAAAATGAGTAACTTGATATTATGAGAAGGCTTGCTAGGCCTTTAAATGTCATTACAAAATGGTCCCTTGGATAAAGTCAAAAAAATCTCATTAAATGAGTCTCTATTATTAGTATAATAGATCTAACTACCCAACTAACTAAGTAGTGGAAAATAAAACCCGATACAATAATGAAAAGAGCTCATTAAATGAGCCTTTATTATTATAATAATAGATCTAACTACACAGCTAACTAAGTAGTGAAAAATAAAACTCAATAAAATAATGGAGAGGTGGGACTCTCTTTGACCCATATGGACAACCTGTTAGCCCAATTAATTAATGAGGAGGTGGGCATCTCCATGATCCACATGGGAAATTTATTAGCTTTATAGCTTTATGACTTTTGCATCCGAATTTAGACCATATACCCCCTAAAATTCGAATCATTCCTCACCCCTTAGAAAATGATGGTCCCTATTATTTCACCTATGCTACAAATAGACCCATGAGTACAATGTTATAATTCCCAATGAAGGGAAGGGTTTTGTGTGGTTGACCCATAACTGTTTACATTAATAAAAATGAAAAAATTATGACTTTGGAGGCTTTGAATCTCCTTCTACAAATTTATTCGTAACTTTTGCTACATGTGATCAAATCCAATTCCGTCGAAGACCCATTTTAGCTACTGAAGAGATATTTTTATCGATATATAGAACTTGTTATGAGGTGGCCCATGGAGAGAAAAAAAACAGGCCAAATTTGAATGCCACGCGACCACGCTGGTTACAAACATGTGCTTCTTCAAACAAATATATCTCATAAACCAGACAACTAAATGAAATTCCCCGAAATACCCATTTGAGATCTTAAAGATATCTTTCCATCCATATTTGTAAATATTTTTTTATTTTCCTAAGTAGGGATAAAAATACCGTTGAATATGGTCGTACGGGCGACCTCCTTGGTTCAAATACATGCTGAGATTCAATTGATGATATCTCTCAAACCAGGAAGCCAAATGAGATTTTGTGAAATACCCATTTGATATATTGAAGAGATATTTCCATCCATATGTGGAAATCCTTCTGTATTTTCATGAGCAGAGAAAAAGAACGTGAAGTTGGTGGTACATTCGGCTTCCTTGGGTCAAATACATGTTGAGATTCAATCATTGCTATCTCTCAAACAAGGAAGCCAAATGATATTCCGTGAAATAACCATTTGAGATATTGAAGAGATATTTTTATCCATATGTAGAACTCCTTATTTCATTTCCTGAGCAGGGAGAAAAAACCTGTTGAAGATGGTGGTATGCGAGGCCTTCTTGGGTCAAATACATGTTGAGATTCAATCGATGATATCTCTCAAACCAGGAAGCCAAATGAGATTTCGTGAAATACCCATTTGAGATCTTGAAGAGATATTTCCAATGAGCTATGGTAGAGCCTTTAAAATGATTTGTATAGGTTTCAACACCTATTTTAAGTTGGTTGAGTGTAGAGGGACACAAAGGATGCCAAGGGTTTATAGAGCAACATGCGCTATTGTAGAGGTTGTGGAACCTCCATGGGCAGCATGGACACTCTGCAAATTTGTTGAAAATGTTGCAGACCAATGGATGTAGTGAATTTGTGTATGGTTCTCCTTGTAATGGTGAACGAAGATCTGAGAGTAAAAGAAAAAAACCTGTAGTGTCTGTGGACCAACTGTGATGCTTAGAGTGTATGGCCTGACAAATGCATTATGATAGTACCAAAAGGAGGTTGGTGATTGCTGCAAATGTTTGAACCTGCAGCATGCTTCAAACCCTTGTTCCGATGAAGAGTGTACCTGCTCTGATACCACTATTCCGGATCTCGGGGGATGAGATCTGGAAGGCTTGAATGCCAAGAGAGGAGGAGCTTAGACATGTCAATATTGCATGAAAATAAGCATGGAAAAAAACATGTAAATGAAGTACTCAGGAGGTGAGGCTCAAAGATGAGCCTCACCTCTAAAACTAATTACTAGTAAATCATTCAGAGCTAATTAATCTCACAATGAACAATATAAAATATGAGAGAAACAAAAAATGACTAACTTGATATTATGAGAAGGCTTGCTAGGCCTTTATATAGCATTACAAAATGGTCCCTTGGACAAAGTCAAAAAGATCTCATTAAATGAGTCTCTATTATTAGTATAATAGATCTAACTACCCAACTAACTAAGTAGTGGAAAATAAAACTCGATACAATAATGGAAAGAGCTCATTAAATGAGTCTTTATTATTATAATAATAGATCTTACTACCCAACTAACTAAGTAGTGGAAAATACCAATACAATAATGGAGAGGTGGGACTCTCTTTGACCCATATGGGAAATTTGTTAGCCCAATTAATTAACGAGGAGGTGGGCATCTCCTTGATCCACATGGGAAATTTATTAGCTTTATAGCTTTATGACTTTTGCATCCAAATTTAGACCATATACCCTCTAAAATTCGGAACAAAATGAAGAAGTTCTAGCAGTGGAAGTACATCGGTATGCAACAAATACACGCTTATTTAATGGGTTATACAATCTAGAGATGGGATTCAAGAAATGAATCAATAGAAATAGAAAAATAAAGGGTCAAAATATAAATTGTCACTGCATTGACATCTTAAAATTAGAGGATGTTTACATTCTTGTTCATGACTTCCACTTGATACAGAGAGACACTCTTCTCTCTAGGACTACAAATATTATCAAGAGGTTATTGACACAATAAATAGTTGCAAGATGAGAGTTTAATGAACCTAGTTGTAGATCTAGAAGGCTTTTGACATCTAAAATGTTGGGCACATACATGTAGACTCATATGGTGCATTTATTGATAATAGAGAAGAATGGGGTCATCTTTATCTTCATCTAATTATTCATTTCAAGGAAATGTAGATTCTAATGTTGTGTCTAAATCCATGAGTCGGTCTCAATAATTATATGAAATATTTTATATGTGTGTTTAATATTATGTTTTTATGGTAACTCTAAATGAGTGTTTGAGCTTACATATGATTTCTCATGAAGTTACAAGTCATTTTTATAATGTTTTGTTTATATGACAAAATTTATTAGCTTATCTAATTTGAATATGGAAAATGCAACAATATGTTTATGAAATCAGTTGTGTTTAATTTAACACAAGTTGTATTGAGTTTTTTTATTAAAAGTAAATAAACATTTAGAAGTAATGTTAAAATTTTAAACTATAGGGTGATATCATCATATGCCGATATGTATTGTTTGGTTCTTGGAGTAATAAATTAACACTAAGGGAGTGGACGTTTCAAATTTGATATGGTTTTGTTTACAACCATTTTTAGACCCTGGTTTTAATTTTTTTATTTATTTAAGTCTCCCTCCCAAGAAAAAGGGGGTGCTACTAGTAGCACAAGTTTTTGATTTGGCGATTGATTTTAATATTTGTTTTGCAATGGTACAAATTTTTAAAGGAATCGTTTAAAAAATGTCGCAACTTTAAGCTTGGAAAAAATGGATGCTATTGATAACACCACTTTTCTATTTGGAGGTTGATTTTAAAATTTTGGTTGCAATTATATCAGTTTTTAAGACCATGGTTTCAAACAAGTCATAATTTTATCTAAACAAAATGTACTATTAGTAGCACTGTTTTTCCGATTTAGGAGTTGCTCTTAAGATTTTTGTGAGCAATAATATGGATTTTTAAAGCCATGGTTGAAAAGCGTTATAGTTTTAACCTTGAAAAAAGAGCGGGCTACTGGTAGCACCACTCTTTGATTCAAGAATTGAATATATGTTTTGACACAAACAAAAAAAAAATTAATGGCTAGAGTTCTCGTTTTGAAGTCACGGTTCTCATCAAGTCAATAATTACATAACAAATTTAGTTATTGAAATCACCCCCTCCTTATTTTATATATATATATATATATATATATATATATATATATATATATATATATATATATTCTTATTTTTTTTAAATCCATAATTTTATTTTTATTAATGTTTTGATTTTTATAATGTTAACTATTTTTAAATTGTTTTTATGTTTTTCTACAATTTGCAAGTTTATTTACTTATATAATTTGAACATTTTGAAGTGAGGGGGAGAGAATCAAACACTATAAGAAAAAAAACACAAAAATAAATAAATTAAAAGGTTCTCAAAAACAATAATTATGATTTTATGTATTTTATTTTTTTAAAGACACAGTTTTCCTAGATTTCCTGGATTTTGTTCTTTTCCTTTAATTTTAAGTTTTCATTTCTTTCTTTTTAATTTTCCCTTAAAATATCTTAAGAATAATTTTTTTACCTCCAAAACCATCTACAATATCTAATATTTTTCTTTGAAAGAGATATAAAATAAATTTTAAAAAGAATAGCTAATTTAATCACAATATATAAAAAAATATATATAATGTGAGATTGTTTTTTTTTATTTTTTTCATAAATGATAAATATTGAAAAAAATTACTAACCTTCTAACGGTTAGAAGTTTGCTATTTAATTTTATTTTTTTTCATAAACGATAAATATTAAAAAAAATTATTTTTTTCATAAGATAAATATTGAAAAAAATGACTAACCTTCTAACGGTTAGAAGTTCGCTATTTAATTTTATTTTTTTCATAAATGATAAATATTAAAAAAAGTTACGGTTAGAGGTTCCCTATTAAATGTTTCATTGGTGATCTTGAAACTTGAAACTCCTTAATAGAATTGTTAAAATTTTTTAACCAACACTCCTTAACATTGAATACAAAGTGAAGAATACAAAAGAAGAGTGTGCTTATATAAAAAAGATTAGGTGACTTAAACATTGTTATCCTTAGTGAATGTGGGATAAATTAAAAAGGTAATACAAAAATTAGCTACCTAATGATTGAGGAATGAATAAAAATAGAAAAATCTTTATTTAAATGTAGGTTTTTTTTTATTTAACAATGTTAGAGTTCTAAAACCACTGACACATTAATTTAGAAAACTAGTACAATATAATGGATTGTGAAAATATGCATATTTACAATATTTATTTAATTTTGGAGGGAAAATTTCAATCTTCAAGTTATAAGATTATTTATGGGAGGGAGGATTGTTGCACCATTCTATGTTTTTATTGAGAAGTCATGGTTTTATCTAATAGAGAAATTTTCATTTCTAAAGCATCAACATTGTGTTCGTGTACCTCTTCTTTTGATATAGATAGATATTATGGAAATGCCTCCAATGCTAATGAGTTATATTTACAGCAAGTGAAGAGTTTCATTATAGTGCAAGCAATGAGATTGAGCATGTTGATGAAGAGCTTCCTACTTCTAAGGACTTTCAAGGAACCATTGATAAAGGGGAAGAATACGATGGTGATCATTCTTCTTAGAAGTTTAATGATAACGTCAATGATGTGAATAATACTCAAAATATACCTCCAAGTGATGATTTTGATGATAGTTTAAATGATTGGGATGATAACTTTCTTCCTAGTGGTGACTTTAATGGAAGCAACAATAGAGATTTCAATGTTAGCAAAAATGTAGATGAGAGATATGAGGATGTTTCAAATTATGATAGCATTGATAATGATGAATATTTTAGTCTGTGTGGGGAATTTAAAGGCACCAATGAAGATGATGAATACATTCCTCCATGTGGAGATTTTAAAGTCATCGATGAGGATGATGATTTTTTTCCTCTAGGTGGGGGATTTTTAAAGCAATGATGATGGTGGAGACTTTCATCCAAGTGGGGAATCTAAAGGCATAAATGATGATGATGATGATGATGATGATGATGATCTTCCTCTAAGTGAGGATTTTAAAGAAATGAATGATGATGATGATGATCAAGACTTTCCTCCAAGTGGATAATTTGACGTTACTGGTAGTGTTGAAGGTTGTCATCTATTCCTGTCAAATCCTCTCCTATTTCAAGTTGAGATAAATGGTCGGGTCGTATGTTCATTTTCCCAAGTCAAATGATTATGTCAAATTCAAATTCCTGGAATAATAACAGCCAACGAAAAATCTTTCCTTGGTGGACTGGTTTATTAAATAAATACTTTAATGCATGATGATCTATAAATAATGTGAAAGGATTGTCAAGTAACTAGTGTCCGAAATTTTTCAATGCAAATATCATTGACAAAGATTCCCTTTCTATGGTCGAATAATTTCTTTATGCTTTGTTCAGTTGATCTAGATTTTATGAGCAGAACGAAATGAACACAAATTATTATGATTATTAACACATAGACACAATGAACAACAACAGAGATATAATAAAACTAGATTCTATTCAATAAAGAAATATGTTGAAACTGTAAAATGCAGACTAAAAACAAGCTTGCTAGAATGGTGGCGACTTATCTATGACAAGAGATATGACGGTTGCACTCCTTCTCAAGAAGATGAGTACAATGAGGCTCTGAAATCCTTTTTACAATAAACATGAATGTCAAAACCCTAGACATCCAAAAACCTAATCCTAGGAGATGAAGCGCCAAGAGTCATGTGGGCCCCATTGGGGAAAGTTGGTACATCAACTTCCTGGGGTCGTAAATTTTGCATACAAACTCCTTTTTAGGCACACAATAGACCATTGGAAAGGTCTATATGAGGAATACACATTATGACATTTAAATTTAAATCCATCTACAATTTGACTGTGGTGAGCCCTAGAATTTTTTTTTAGGGCCTCAAAACGACCCTCGAAGTTCAAGATAAAAAAACTAGGAAATACTACCAAACTGAAAAACTGCCAGGATGAGCCAGTTGGAATAGGTGGGTGGCCATCGATATCCACCTGGACCAATTCCCCCCCCTTAGGAGGCAATGGTCTCTATTGCGTTGAGTTCCCCATTAGATGAGGAAATTTTTGTTGAATTTGGCCTCGGGTGGGCCACTTTCCTTGCTGCAAGAGTTGCCCTTATTTGACAACCCGATAAATCTGGATCCATTGTTGGAGAGTGCCCTTGACCTATGTATCCACAATATGGTTAGTGGATGCATGTTCCATGTAGTTAGGGTTGAGCTCTGTTGGTGTCAACTGTTCTTCTATCTTTGAGGTGTCCACTAATCGTAGAAAATATGGCCGAAGGAGATCCTCATTGAACATTGGGTGGAAGCCAAGGAAGGGGGGAATGTTGAGCTCAAAATCATTGTCTCCCAAAGCCTTGGTGATGGTGTAAGGTCCATAAAAAAGTGGAAAAATATTCCAATGGGGCCCTGTAAGGCGTTCTTTATGCAAGTGTAACCAAACTTTGTCTCCCACCTGAAACTTATGTGGCACCTAGTGTTGATAATGGTGCTTCTTGTACTTGAAATTGGACTTCTGTAAAATATCCTGAACCTGCTGGCGGATGTCATAGATCCGCTCAATGAACTGGGTGGATTTGTCAACTTCAGTTGGAGCATGGGATGATTCTACCTGGGTGGCTGCAAGGGGTAGTACAACATCCATGGGACCCAATGGTTGAAATCCCAACCCCACCTAAAAGGGGTTGTGTTCGGTTGAGCTATGTATGGATTTGTTGTAGTTGTGTTGAACATAGGGAAGACTCTCATCCCATGTGCGAGGGTTCTTGTAATTGTACATGCACAGGATATGCATGTTCATTCAGTTGATGACCTCGGTTTGGCCATCTGTTTGGGGGTGAAAGGCAGTGGACTTGGTGAGCTTGGTGTCTAACAATGACCAAAGGCTCGACCAGAATGTGTTGAGGAACTGAATGTACCGATATGAGATAATGGTTTGTGGTATCCCAAAATGTACCCATACTCATTCATTCTACCTGGGTGGCTGCAAGGGGTAGTACAACATCCATGGGACCCAATGGTTGAAATCCCAACCC
>JASDQU010107475.1:45164-55278 GCA_032191745.1 Picea mariana | reverse complement strand
TGTCTTGAGGTTGTCCATATTTTATCTACCCTTTCTTCTGCGGGTTGGGTTTGACCTTGCCCTTCTTCTACTATGAGGGGTTCCCATACCCAAAATGTCGCATCTTTTGTTTAAGCTTATGCTCAATTTTGACGACATATCGATAAGCCACACCCAAGGCCGAGATTCCAGAAAATCCATTTCTTCTTGGATGTACCTATGAAGACCACCATATGTCGCTCAAATATTTGATACCCAACTAATTGGTGCACAAGGTATGGAATATATTTGTGAACTTTGGCATTGCTTGGTCCCTTTCCTACCATAGTGTGGTCCATTTTGTATACAGGTCATCATAACTTCCAACAGGGTAGCATTGTTCCTTAATAACATCCCTGAAGGACTCCCAAGTGAGTGCGACTGTAAATAATGAGGGTTCCTCTGTTTCCTTTTTCTCAAATAAAGTCTCCCACCAATATTTGACATGGGGGACGACTTTGAGAAGCACAAAAGTAATATTTTCTTTGAGAATTTATGGACAGAAAATTACCCTTCTAGAAGATTCAACCATTTTTCTACAACATCTGTGTCTATCTGACCTTCAAATATAGGAATATAAAAATTTATATGTACCTTTAAGGGTGAGGCGCCTCCGCTTGAGGAATATGCATCGCATGTTGGTATTCGTCGAAGGATTCACTCAAAATTATCCATCATCTCGTTCCTCTATTGTGTGAGGGCTTCCTCGAGAAACAATTTGAAAGGATCTCCTATCTCGTCATCTTTATTTTCTCCCTCCATGGAAGGTCGTTTGGGCGTGTGAGAGCTCTTGTCCTCAAGAGAAGCAAGATCGAGACCCAACTCTTTGTACCCCAACCTCGTCGGGGACATGCATTAAGAACGAAAAGGAGTAGACTACTCTGATACCACTGATCCATATTTTATGAGCATAAAAAAATGAACACAGATTATTATGATTATTAACACAGAGACACAATGAACAATAATCGATATACAATAAAACTGGCTTTTATTCAATAAATATATATGTTGAAACTATAAAATGTAGACTGAAAACAAGCTTGCTAGAATGGTGGTGGGTTATCTCTGAGAAGAGATGTGACGATTGCCCTACTTCTTAAGAAGATGAGTACACTGAGAATCTGAAATCCTTTTTACAATAAACATGAATGCCCAAAACCTAGACATCTAAAAACCTAACCCTAGGAGATGAAGTGTCAAGATTCATGTGGGCCCCATTGGGGTAAGTTGGTACATCAACTTCTCGAGGTCATAAATTTTTCATACGAACTTTGTTTTAGGTGCACGAACTATACATTATGGCATCAAAATATGAATTTGTCTACATTTTGAAAGTGGCGAGCCCTAAAAACATTGTTTAGGGCCTCAAAATGGCCTTGGAAGTTCAGGACCTGAAACCTAGGAAATAAATGCCAAACTGAAAAACTGCCAAGATGAGCCAATTGGAATAGGTGGGTGGCCATCGATATCCACCTGGATCATCAGTTTCCAACTGGTGTATGCATTTGGGTGATCGACTGTGTCATCGTAGGGTTGCGCTAGAACTGATCTGACATCAGCATTCGAGGCATCAACGTGGACGTAAAACCTTCTCGACCAGTTAGGAAATTTTAATATAGGGGATTCAACTAGTTTTTTCTTTAGGAATTCGAATGATTCCTGGTAATCTCTACTCCATATGATCTTGACTTCTTTTTTGAGCATCTCATCCATTTGGAATGTGATATCCGAATAATGTCATATATTTGTTTTGTAATATCCCGTGTGTCCCAAGAAGATTTTAATTTGTTTTTGACTTACAGGTGGCTTCACTTCGAGGACGATTTTGATATTTTCCATGTTAACTTGTACTCCATGTTTGCATACCACATGTCCAAACATAATTTCAATTGGTGTGGCAACAATGCACTTCTTAATCTTAAGGGCTAGTTGGATTTCTATGCATCGTTTAAGCATCAGTCAGAGCCATTGTATATGGTTTTTAAATAAGTTGTATATTGTCCAGTCATCAAAGTAAACAACCATTGTTATACATACATACATACATACATACATACATACATACATACATACATACATACATATATATATATATTCTTGGAATGCTTTGACTACTATTCTCGAGAAAAATGTTGGGGCATTCTTCAATCCAAATGGCATAACTCTATAGGAAAAAGACCGAAATTCCGAAATGAATGTTGTCTTTGGTTTGGTTATTGGTACTTGATTATAACCATAGAACCCATATGTAAATGAATAACATTTGTGGCCCGCGTCTTCATCAATTATTTTGTCGGCGAATGGGGTGGGGAATGGATCGATTACTGTCAATTTATTAAGCCCTCTAAAATCGACACAAATTATTTATTTCTTAGGGTCGTGCTTTTTAGGTTGCACTACCATAGGGATTTCCCATTCTGTTTTTCGATTGGGTAGATGATGTCTGCTTCTAGCATTCCTTCGATTTATTTTTGGAAAATGGTATTATATTTGTGGGATAACTTGTATGGACATTTTTTAATCGGTTTTTCCCCTGGGATGAGTTTGATCTTCATTTCTCCCATTTCTTCTATAAGTCCTTTTAAATATTTGTAGTCCCGGGAAGATACATCTTGATATTCTTTTAAGAGATCTACTATATCGGCTGTTTGTTTTTCCGACCAGTAGTCGCCTACTCGTACCATTTTCATTTGATCATCCTTTGATATGTTGAATTATTTAGTCTTGATTTCATCGTTCATCCAATCTGGTGGTTTTTCTTCATCAATTTTTTGTTCCCCATCTTTGATTATGGTAAAGCTTTCCAAAAATTCAGGTTGTTTGTGATCTTCCTTTTCTTCCTTAGATATATTTAGTACTGATTTTACATTGTTTTATAGCGACGGGTGATCCTTTTCCCATATAAATATCTGGCCTAGACAACTCATATTCTCCATTTCGATTCTTCAAGCTATTGTAATTCCCTTTTTTTCTATTGACACGAGGTTGCAAGTCGAAGTCCATTCGAGATCGACCGTCATATTCCCTTTTTCTATTTGTGTAGATGGAGTCAGTTTTTCAAGGAAACTTTTAATATGATGTGTTGCTTCTCATCGATGTTCCTCTTCTGTGGTGAATTTGAAGTATTCAATAAATTTTTCTCAGATGCCAGACCAATTTAACGTATGGCCACAAGCTTCTTCGATATTGTACCATTTACTTTTTATTTCATCTAACATGCTTGGAAACATATGGGGCCATACATATTCATTTATGTATCCAATTCTACACCATTCCTTATCACAAGTGTGAATATGTTCAACAAGATCATACCCGATTTTAGAAATTGGGATGTCAGTAGCTTTGGCTAGATTATTTTTCCTAAAGCGTTCTATGAATTATGTTGATATGGTTGTCCACATTTGAAGTATGGGAGAATGTATTTACCACCATCTTGCATCCTAGCCTATGAAGGTTTCTACTAGGCTTTGAGTTCTTCCTTGATTTCCAATAGATTTTGAAACTTCTTCGACATGTGTTGAAGGTGCATTCCGTTCATGATATCGTAAAGGCTTGATTGTTCTGTTGTCGATCAGAATGAGGGTGGGACTCTGTCAATGTTTCTTTTCATAGAGTATAGGTATTTCTTGGATTGAAAAGCATGTCCTTGGATGTTTTTTGGGAATAACCTCAATGGACCAACAATTGTTTTCATGTTCTTCATAGTTTTCTAATTTCTAGTTATACAATGATGAGTCTGAATTATGCCTGACCGACATAGGATATTCTCTCAAAATTTCTCCTTGTGCATTCAGTTCAACATAATATTTTTGCTCATTGACTATTTGATAAATGAACCGAGCTTCTTGATCCTCATCCCATGATTAAGTCCATGGTTTTCCTTCTTTTGGTCCAGAGGGATGATTACTTTTCTTCCTCTTCCTTTTAATTTGATTCCATCTCTTTCAAGAGAGATATTCGCTGTATTTTTTCGACCCCATGGCCGACATAAAAGTGTTGTGTGTGTTGGCATCCCCTCAACTAAGTCGATTATTTCAAAGTTGACTTGAGTTGGCATACCCATAATTTGAGTTTCAACATTTCTAATTATACTGATGGGTTCTATTAGTCTTTGGTCTGTCATCTTGAGGTAATTCAAATTGGGTGCTAATGTGGATCGACCCATTATTATCCATGTTTCTCGAGGTAATATATTGACTTGAGATATGAAATCAACAACTACTTGTTTGATTAGTATTTCATTGATTTCCATATCGACTCGTAGGTCATCATATTTTTGTTGAAGAGAGAGTTGACTAACATCCTTGGAAGGTCTTTTTCCTTCTTTATATTCTCTTAATATATTGAGAAATTCTAGCAATCAACTGACTAACTGATTTTTCTTTAACAACTGTAGGAATTATTGTATAGTATCTTTGTTTTGCTGGTCTTGGATAGAATTATTGAATAATCTAATGGCTTCCCTCATAATTTTTTCTTCTTTGTCCGAATTTGGGAAGAGGCCAAGCTTCCCTCTCAGTTGGTCTTGTGAAGTGGTATTGATAATATCTCTCCTAACACCAGATATTGTGATGATATTTAAGTTTTTCGAATTGAGTACTTCTTCTTTTGATATTGCATGTAGAAGATTGGCGTTTTTCCTAGTCATAATCTTATTGAGTACTATTGGGAAATCTTCTAATTAATGATCGTCGACACCGCATATATTACAAAATTTCAAGTCGATCCAATATTTTATTGGACATTCTGGGATAATATGGTCATCCTTCCGACAATTTTAACAGTAGGGTCATCCCTGACCCTGACCACAGCCTTTGAATCAACCTCGGTCATCGCATGCTTATCCTTGACCATATTAATCATTTCTTCGACTGTAATTATTATTTTTGTTAGTAGATTATGCATGATACACTGTTTGTACATTGGCCCAATTCTGTGCATTTAAATAGCATTCTGATGTTATGTGACTATGAGTTTCATAGATATGACACCACTTAGTGTTCTTTAATTTGTGTGGACAATCCTGCACAACATGGTCGGTTAACGCTTTGCATATATTACAATATGATTGAGCTTGTACTCTGTGAGCATCTTGCATTACTGGCGGATGATCAGTGAGGCTACAAGTATCTTTTGTATGTCCTTCTTCACAACACATAGTACACCATAATTCATTTCTTCTTATAGATAGATTTTTTATGGTTTGTTGTAAATGCTCTATTTTTTCTTCTATTATTTTGGTCTATGGGGAGGTCAATGGGCCGTCATCATCCAAATCAACACGATGTGCTTTCTGTAATGCAATTTCATAGGTAGTTGTTTCGTACAACCGTAATTGTGAATGGATTCTTTGTAGAAGGCATGCTCTGTACCATTGGACCAAAAAAAATTGATCAATCATATTCGGTATTTGGCGCAAAAGATCTTTGAATATTTTGTCATATTCTCGAACTCGCTCGCCTGGTATTTGTTTTATTTCTTTCAATTTGTGAGCATCCAAGTGTGTGACATCTTGGACTTTAAAGAATGTTAGGAAACTATTTTTTATTTTTGATTTTGAGTGAGTCTGATTTTCTGTGAAATTCATAAACCATGTTAAAGCATCATGACGAAGGGAAGAACCAAATTGTGTAATTTGCTTATATTCATATGTATTGTCCGCAACATCCTAGAATTTATCACACACAAACCAATGTATTTTTGGGTCCTCGTCTTTTTAATGGGGATGTGGTTAAATCCCATTTTATTTTTTTAGGGGTAATCACTTTTTGTGGTGTTTGGGTTACAACACTTTTTGACTAAGTTGTCGAGTCTTCAGTCATTTTTTCTTGTGTTGCCTCTTCTCTCGGTCAGTTTTCTACCAGATGGTATTTGAGAAATAATTTCTTCTTATTAACTAGGGAAAGTATTTCTTCAATCTGAGAAATTTGGTCTTTGTACTTGACTAAACATTGCTCCAGTGGTCGTTTTGGTTCACAAATATGATTAATTAAATTAATTTATTCTCTTGATACTATATTTTCCAAGGGGGCTTAGTCGATGAGATCCTTGATTTGGATGATCATGTTTTCAATTTCATTTTTCCCGGCTCAACAATGAGCGTATCTCGTAGGTTTCCATGCTCGTCAATTCTATACCATAATCTCATGGAATGGTCGTCGATATGAAGTCCTTGCTGGAGGAAATCTTTTATTCATGGGATAGTTTCTAGAGCAAGGGAAGAGCGTATTGTTGGACCTAACTCTTCATAATCCATTCTTTCAGGTTGGTATTCTGGTTGATAGGAATTCATTCTAGCCTCTATCAACTGTGCATCACTTCTTCTATTGGTAATCGTCGCGACTGTTGTTATTTCCAGTTATGGTTGATTTATTTCTGACTCAAACTACTCATGTGCTCTATCGGGATGATCCTCCTCGGTCATTTTTCTATTTAACTTATGACTATACCACGCGTTACAAATATCTTCTCTTTTATTTTTCCTTTTATCCTGTTCCAATTTATGGATGTCATTGGCTTGCTTATGTTGTTGTTTTCCTCTCGACGACATTTATACTTTGGTGATCACAATTCTTGGTACACTTTTATTGCGACATCTCATAACTTCGAAAACCCCCCCATTACCGACCCAACTTACTCAAATTCGGTGGTGTTTTCCATGTTCATTTGCTTAGGAAGTAGTCACAGGATTGTCTTGTGTCCTTGCACCTTGCATTGAGAAATCCTTCCCACTCTTCGTGTCTTTATTTAAAGTTGTTATTTGGTAGTAGTGTACCAAGTCATAGTCAGTATTCGACAATGTCATCGACTCCCTTGTCAAGGAGGAATTTTTGAAGTAGTGTCAAAACAATACAAAAGAATCCTTTGTGCAAGTCAGTGTAAATTTTTTCTTATATTTTATTGAGAGATGGTTGATATTCAATGGCTTGTTCTGGTTTAAAATATTCAACAATTCTCTCAAACCAGTCGTGCAGATTCATTCATCCTCCGTTCATGAGCTATAGGCCTAATTTTTTGTCAACTGTTAGATTATGCATTACCCGGTTTGTTGATATACTCAAACAAGGATTTTGGGATGGCTTCCATAAATATTTTGTGAGTATCCAAGAAGAATCATGATCATGCTTCTGCTAATGAAAGGTTGTTTTGTCGTACATAATTCTTGATTTAATTCTCATTTTTGTGCTCCCACCATTCACATATGTCTTGTAGAGTTAGCATTTATGTAAAATTCTGCATGTCCAGGTCCATAACTACTGGAAAAAGAACCAAATTTGTAATCTAGGGGAAAGTAAGAGAGAGTTACCAGTAGTTACTTACATAGGAAAACATAGAATATATACACATAGACATAGATGAAGACATAAACAAGTAGTGGAATCCCAAATAAAAACACTTTATTATATGATATATCAATATATCACAATAGGTTACATTGTCTCTCATAGAGCTTGTCTATTTATACTTCTATATCTAGTTAGCAGGAAATTATAACTACATAACTTCTTGGGTCGGTCGGTTAACAGATACATCGAACGACTTATACTTCCTACTTCGACAGTCGACCGTCGGGTGTAGTCGATAGAGTCGACTATCCCCTACAACAATGATGATTTTACATCAAGTGAAGACCTTCATGATAGATCCAATTACATTTTTGAGGAGGGTAAACATTTTCCTAGAGAGTATGATATTCCTCTTAGTATTTAAATTAGCAATGAATGTCATGATAGGCCTAGGAATGAAGATCATGTTTTAATTCATTCAAGTGCAATGATTTCAAGTGGTTAGCATTAGCTTGTTGGGTCTCCTCACAATTTTGAGTATGATTATAGAAAGGATGATATTCCTCCTAGTTATTATGATATTATATCTATCATGGATGATGATATTCCCATAAACAAAATGGATGCAATTCAAAGAAGCACTACATATACAACCATGACCAGGAATGAGACTAGACCTTTTTTTATCAATCAAAACCATTCCAGTTATAGAAGGTCTAGGAAATAATTTCTCATGAGCTCAAGTTCTATCAGTGATTTGATTTCAAGGGAACACTATGATTTTTTTAAAAGGTATAGACTACAAGTATGCCTTGGAAAAAAGTAAGGAATAAATTTCAATGAATAAAGGCATGTAGAATTGATATTTAGTAAGATGTGTGGTATCTACAAAGATAGGGTATGATTATCACATTGGATATATTTTACTTTTCAAAATGAAATTCAAAACAACTGAATCAATTGGTAGTCCTCATTTATCGAGAAACCAAAAATGACTAGAAAAAGATTTTATGTTTTATTCAAAATCACAACATGGACGAGGCAATGGACATTAGAAAACGTTTTAATGACATGGATGTGTGACTTCTTTTCCAATTATGAAGAGTATATGATATATAGAGACATGGTATATATTATAGATTATTTTGCAAGGTGGGTAATATACAATTTATACAAATAATATGGTGAAGGTGCCAAAGGAAATGGTAATCTCATTACATATGCATATTTTACAAGAAAATTGAAAAAAAAAAACATTGTCTATATTTCAAAGAAATCAAGGATGGGGGGTTTGCAGTACATGTGATTATCTTAAAACAAGAGGATAAATTAAAAAGGGTACAAAGAGGTATGGCTCTACAAAATTATTTGTTAAAATGGGATAATTATCAATTATGAAAAATCATTATCAATATTTTCATTTATGTTATTTGCATATTCCATTATCAAATCACTTCAAGAACATTTCAATCAACAATGAAGTGAATGACAAAAGTTGTACAAATATAAAAAGAAGTGTTATGATGCTCTAGATAAATATCTAGGGTTGATAATTCATGGCATAGATCAAAGAAAAAACATGTTTGCCACATTTTGTTTGTACACTGAAGAATTTCATTAGGGGAATTTTGAAGTCAAAATATAACCTCAAAACAAAAATGTACTATCAAAATCAACTTTAAAATAACCAATAGGATTCAATATGATGATTTCAACCATAAGGATAAATATTTTTCCAGGGAAAGGAATAAAACTATTTTTTTTAATTGTATTTTTTACTTATCTCCTTATAGGTTTACTCATATTTCAAGTGTAGACATTCATTGAATGTAGAAAATGAGTGCCTACACTTGAAATTCAAGTACAAACCTATAAGGACATAAGTCAAAAATACAATTAAGAAAAACACTTTTCTTTCTCTGCCTTGAAAAATATTTACTCTTATGGTTAACAACATCATCTTGAATCTTTTTGGATCTTTTAAAGTCGATTTTGATATTACATTTTTGTTTAAAAGAACCAATATGATTCAAGATAATCATCTCAACCATAAGGGTACATAATGTTTTAGGGAAAGGAAGAAAACTACTTTTTTAAATCGTATTTTCAACTTATCTCCTTACAATTTTACTCAAATTTCAAGTGTAGTCACTCGTTGGATGCACAATTAAATTCTACATCCAACAAGTTCCAACACTTGAAATTTGAGTAAAAATATAAGGAGACAAGTCGAAAATACGATAAAAAAATAGTTTTCTTTCTTTCCCTTTGAAAATTCATAACACTTATTTTATTATTTTAACTATTATTTTATTATTTTCTTTAAGAGGCTCATTTTATACCTCAAATTTCCCCTCATGAAAGGAGAATAATTTTATTCAGTTTTACTAAGTTAGTTGTATGGTTTTTAACGGTTTCAATTCTACATAAAAAATATTGATGGAAAAACACTTCTATGGACCAAGCATTACTCCATTAGTGAAAAAAGGGGGCCTTTTTTAGGTTTACCATTTCTAAATTCCATCCTTGGTCATCAAATGTATGCATCAAAGTTATTGTAATTAGTTGTTGGAATTCACAATACACAAAGAAATAATAAATATGTAAATTATTTTGAATGCTTGGAATAAATAAAAAAAGTCTATTAAAGATACATATGAATACATTAATGTCAATAATTCTATTTGGTGGGAGTCTTTTTTAATGATAAAAATGGCATTTCTTCCCAATGTTTGTAATTGTTTAGCCAAGTTAACATTGATGAAATTTTATCTTGTAGCTAGGGATAATAGAAATAATGAGCTTTT
>JASDQU010107475.1:15054-28436 GCA_032191745.1 Picea mariana | reverse complement strand
CCACAGATGTGAGTGGAAGAATGGCCCAGATGATTCAGCTTATATCATAACATTGTTTATGTGCAGGTTGATATCAGATGATTGTTATGAAGATCGTATGTCTCTAGACAGTAGATGTATACTACTGTGGTGGATGTGTTCCATTGTTTGATCAACTATCTATGTGGTACTTGGTGTGGTAGTGTACCACTGGATGGTATTTTTGTACTACTATGGATAGACATAGTTGTGTTCTATTGAATGATATTGTTCTGATTGCCTTGAATACTATCAACAGTGTTGAAAATAATTATCAGCCAGATGAATGATGAACAGAGATTTCCCAGACAGAGAATGGTTCAGAACATTTGCTCTTCTAGATTAGAAGAATGGTTCTTGTATCACTTTGTGGAGTGAGTATCATGTCTAATTACTCAGATAGAGTATGGTTCCGAGAGATGATGCAGCTGATGACACTGATAGTGCCCATGAAATAGTCATGAGACAATCTATACAACTATATTGATGCTATTGGGTGAATGGTATGTTTGTGCTCAAGACCATTAGCTGTAGTACCTCCCTATCTAGGAGGGAGTGTTGATATTATGGTATTTGAGGAAGGTATTTACCTCCACATGTAAACCTAACGAGAATAGGATATTCCGGGAAGCAAGAAGAAACTATAATGAGTTGGCTAATAACCCTAGAAGACTTGTCAGCTCAAGAAGAGAAATTGTATTAGGTTATTAGCCTCCAAGAGAAGAAGTCGGCTAGAATAAATAATATATATTGAACAGACAAATACCTAGAATGAGAAGTTGGCCCAGGTAGTTAGCCAGAATTACTATAAATAAAGGAGGCCAGTCTTCATTCTGGCAGGCAGTCTCAAAATTGCAGAGCAACACTTGTGCGCACTACAGTGCCCGCTTTTTTGTGCATGTTTGGAGGAGGGCTGCCATTGAAGCTGTTGCAGCTAGAAGATCACATTTGGCTTGGATTATCTCTTGGTTAGGGTTTGGACTATCTGATCAGCTCTTGTTGGTGTTCTATCCTTGGGGAAAGGTGCACTACCCTTTGTTTGGCTATCTAGCCTAGGGTTTGCTTCCAGAGTGATTCTTTGCCAAGGTTAAGGTGCTTGGAGGGTGGCTTCAGCCTATGGTTGGGTGACAATAGTGATATTGTCAATGGTAAAATGAGAACATGCATTATATTCCAACAAGATATCCATGTGCGTGATAGGTCGGCTCATGATGAGACCTCCTATCCTTCAATATACCTTTCAAGCATTTCTTTGTTATATTATGGGTCCTATTTTATTTAAAGATAAGGTTTTTATTGCTTTCTTGGGTGATCCTTGGGTGAAGCATCTAGAAAGTTTACATATGGATTTTATCTTTAACCTAACACCAACCCCTATGGGCCTTTAGCCCCTTCTTCCCATAGAATGAGGGACAACCCTTTCTTGGGTCAATACACCCTAAAATACCAAAAGATAAGGAAATGGAGGGGAATAATGATGGAAAATGGTAAGTATGGTCGGGAATAGTACGATGGTTGATTAAGGAATTTCCTAGTAGCAAACCCATTCCCAAAGAGGACCACTTACTAGGGCACAATGTCAACCACCAAGGCGAAGTAGGGAAAAAGGCATAATGTCCAACCACCTATCATGAAATCTAGAGCAATCTAAGATACAACATAATCAAATGGATTAGGTATTGAAATGATGCTCACCATAATACTGACTTGTACCTCATGGAGCAAGGCCCACTGCCTTCCGGAAGCCAACTGGTGTGGTGGATTCCATCTATAAAACTGTGACCATATGTGGTGGTGAGTGGGTTTTCCATATGTGCAAAGTGTACTATTGGTCATGTAGTCTCTCGACACTCCATATCTGCAACCTAAGGGCCTCGAGACTGTTGAGGAAAAGATATGAATTGATCTTACTCAAGCATTTTCAGAATTTACTTAGCTAAGGTAAAGTAGACATGAATATCACCCTATGTTGATGGCCAACAAAATATATATCCTAACTCACAAGTATTAATTGCAAGTGCTTAGGCTAGTCTTTTATCAACCAAAAGCTTGTTGGAAATTCTCTTTTTATGCATTTTTTGGAACATATCAGTTGCTGAAATAAATGTAAGAACAAAAGTAAAGACACCAAGATGATACTCAAGATATATGAGACATAAAGTAATTTGTTATTTCATTCCAATTCACCAAAGAGTCATTGTCTTTACAAAAATTCACACATAAATCTTAGACGAAAGTTAAACTTAGAAATCCCCGATGGAACATACAAAAGGACCTCTGACAGAAAACCAAAACTAAACTCTAAAAGTTGGATCATATTGCCACAGATTGCTTCCCACTCGACTCTGCATAATAGTCTTTATCAATCATGAAAATTAATTCAAAAACAAACAAGTCTACACAGACTATCAAAGATAGATCAACAACTCTGAAGAACAAGTGTCTGAATGATTTGATTCAGCGCCGAATATTGTTGTCTACAATAAGACACTGCTATCACAAAAGAGAATTAGGCTATGATGAATATATAAATGAATGAAAATTGAACTATCTCAACATCAACTCAAAGAGAAAACCTTAGCATGATTTGTTCTTCTATCCTCCTCTTGTTTCTCCCCTTACTTCTACTTTTAACAAATTAGGATTGGTTGAAGTAGTTGAACCAACTTATTAGTTAAGCTAACTAAAGACTCAACTAACTTTAGTTAGTTGGGGGGGGGGGGTAATCATAATAGGGTCATATATAAATAATAACTAGTAGGTGGTACCCCTTGTGACTCCCTCTAGTTCATAACCATCATAATTATCATAACATAATCCATTAGTTAAGAAAACACACCACCTTGTGCCTCTCATCAACATATTTACTTTTGGCAATTTTAGCTCTTGAAAATTGAAATTGTTTCAAAAATAATACTCATATATCCAATATAAAACATGTTGTCCAAAATCCCTGATGTCCACTGTCATAAAACAATAAACAACATAAAATTCAAAAGCCATATTTTCCCGTCTATGATGCAACCCTTCCTTGGTTGTTGCTTTCACCTCTTGACTTTCCTGAATTTTCCTTGGGATGGGTAGAGCCTTTAGGCTTTATCTCACTAATCACATGGGAACAATCATCCCTCAAATGCATCTGTGAAGACACGGATTTGTCAGAGTCATCAGAGAATGAGGAAGGGGTAGAAATAGCTTTTCCTTTATCAAATGCATGGTGGGATTCAATCTTCAATCTATTGTTGGCATGGGAGGATTGCACTGGTGAGTGGTTAGGGGCAGCTTGGACAATGGGGTTCAAAGGTGGGGGAGGAGGCAAGGTTAAGTTTGGCCAGCCACGGTGTTCGAAGACTGTCGGGTGAACAATCTCCTGCCACCGATCATTTTCCGAGACTTCAGGCTGTAAAGAGACATGAGGAGGCACAGGGATGTCGGGGGCTTGAGGGGCTTGGAAAGGAGGCCTTTCAGGCCTCGATTGGACTATTCCCTGCCCAATCCAATTAAAGAATCTAGCATGAAATAATTGGCCAAGCTCTTCTGAATCAACATCAAAATGTATAGAGAACCTAGGCCTTCTTGGGCCTCGGTTCCAATTGCCCCTACCTTTGTTTCATTGGCCATGGCTTCCCCGGCTGAAAAATCTCATCCTACATATGTTAACGATTAGCAAATAGTCTTTTAAATAACCATGCGTGACACTCTTTAAAAATACGAAATAGATTTGGCTCAGAATGTATCAGGCTCATGCAATACAATCCATACAAATTGTCTTAATGTTAATCAATGAGCAGGGGGGGTGAACAGTGTTCTAGGAAACGTGAGGGGTTTGTAATGAGCTAAAATATGATATAATGAAAGGGGAGAAGAACTGGTCACTGCTCAATGAAAACAACAATCAATTGTAAACAACCAAATAAACCTTACTGCAATCCACTCAAGACACTGCCACTTCATTCACTTGACACATAAATTCTCTTAGATGTAATCAATATCAGAACAGGGAGTGAACAAAATGAATATGGGATATGTGAGGGGGTTGTAATTAGCGGAAAATGAGATAATGAGGGGGAAAAAATGTTTACTGTTCATGAGATCAATCAAGCAATCCATAACATACTTTGCAGTAAGAAAAATATGCATCAACCAACAACCAAATGTATGAGTAATAATTCCTGTGTATTTTCCTAATTTCACTGTCCATTAATATCCAACACAGTTCCATTTCAAAATAGATTTATTTTACACAATTTGTAAGAGGTTTTGTTCCCTTTATTCGCACATTCTGCATTTTATAACAGTCAACAACAGAAATAATTTCTGATCTGTAATTATTAATCATCCACCATTGCCATACATTTCCCAAATCCACATTTATATTTAAAGTAATGTTTCCAAAATAATAATGAAGTCACTATTTCTGTAATGAACCCAATCAAGATCTGTAATGATATTCGTTCCCATATATACATATGGAGTGGAGAGATCCAAATAATCGAAACCTCACATGCCACGCCTAAAAAACAATTGATTATACAACCAATAGTCATCATATAGACACAGACTATGTAGGGGTAAATGTCCAAGGCATTGTAACCATGGCACTTTAATCAAAACATCTCAATGCGACTTAAAAACCGAGCCAAATATCCAACCGACTGCCATCAACAATGATCAATTGTAATAAATAACGTAGTTGAAACTCAGTGGATATCGCTAAGCATAAAAACAAGTCATCCATACTACACACGGTGCATAACTGAGAGAATCTCAGTGTAATATTTCCAATAATCACACAACAACATATGACCATGACATAACTCAAAACATCATTCTGGGCTATTATTGAGTCGTCTGTGAGTGATCAGGCCGTGCATATTCAAACTTATTTTACCAACGACAAAAGATGCAGTAGGAATATCCAGCCCAATACATTACTTTGCAAAACATCATCTACAGGACGTGACCTATGTGAACAACACTAATCCCTTGTAGCCAATGCCAACCATTATCCAAAAAATCATAAGCACAAATACTAACGATTGTATAATAACCAACAACTCAAGGATGTCATGGATAAAGCTTCTACAGTTATCTGGTTCGATTATCATTCAGCCCCAGGGAAACCATAGTTATCGTGCCCCATGTTTCATAAAACACCATACACAGAACGTGACCTGTGTGAGAAACCCTAAGCATTTGTGACCAATGTCGGCCATCAACCAAATCACCATAGGTGCAAAATCAATGACTGCACACCAACCAACAATTTGCCACTGTGGTAGGAAAAATCAATCAATGGAACAAGCTATGGTAGCTTTGTATACCCACACATCCAACCGAAATGGGCAAAGGCCCTTCCATTAAACACAACTGATTTTTTGACATCAGGCTGGTGACTGTGTACTTTTGGGAGCACAAATTGGCAATGTAAGGTTCACTTTATTTCCTCAAGGGCAGTGACGAAAACCATACCATCATGACTGCTTATACGACCAACGGGTGAGCCCGTATTCAAAGAAATAAACCACAATAACTGGGAAAAAATTGGCATACTCGATAATGTCCCTATGCAACTCTAGTCTAGAAGGTTAAGGGTTTTCATGGTAGCCTTCATAGGAGGAACAAAACTAACTACAGTGAAACTTCAAGGCCAAAGGTATACGTACAAGGAAGATATGATGCTTGTGAACGAGAGACAATTCCTTGACAGGGCCAAAACAAGAGAACAGGGCTCTAGTTAAACCTAAGAATCGTGAATACCACCATTCAACCATGATTTAAACAAATCCCTTCAACCAAAACATAGTGGTAACAAATAAATATCACCCATGAAGACTAACAACTTCGATGAACTTAAAACTATTACAACAAAACCATCCATTTTCCATTCAAAACCAAAATTCCACATAGTTGTAGCACTCAGGACAAACAAAAACCCACGCAACCGAGCCAAAACCATTTCATAACCAGAGCGAAGTCAAGAATGGCCAAAAGAGACATACCTGTTAATCGAAATCCTTAAGACGAGAGGTGGTCGAGTGGTTTCACCCTGCTAAAAATCTGGAGCGTGAACACAACAACAAGATCGAACAATAGTCCGACTAGGGTGGCGACTAACGGAAAGGGTAAAGGTGATGTGTAGTAAATGCATGTTGCCTCCACCCTTGTCTCATTTACTCCACAGTACATGCCAACGAGCCATCCATTAACACCATTAATCAACCAATGCATCGAGAATATCAACACATTTAGACCATAGCATAACCCAAGTTACACAATTCAACCATTTTCCAAATGTGCCATCCATGTAATAACTCAAATAAATCGCTTGACCACTATACAATAGAATCATCACCAATAGCATAATCACCATAAAAATTTCAAAGCCATTACTTCCATGAGCCACCAAGGTTTATAACATATGCATATCAACTACCAATTGCATCAACCAATGCATAATCTCCTTGCCAAAATGTGCCACTAAAGTTTCCACCATATGTATATATATAAATTGTAATTTAACAATTTTTCATAGCCATTCTCTTGTTATCTAGGACTTAACCACTATCAACAAGTATTTTCATGCATATAGTATCACATAGCTAGGTCTCTTTTTCATTAGATATAGTATTTTTCTTTTCCTCAAAATGCCTTTTTGCAATTTTCACTAACATTTTTATTGTGCAGGTGGGAGAAGAACAAATACCATAAATGAATAGCAGGCTATAGTATCATGAAGAACAACATCTCAAGGCTTAACTCATATCAATGACAACTATATTCTCATCAACCATGTAAACCCTTGTAGCACCTAATCATAACATTGAAAATGAACAGATCTGATCTTCAAAAGTTCAAGGGGGTCCCACCTATTAAGGAATGATATGAATTGATCTTACTCAAGCATTTTCAGACTTTACTTGGCTAAAGTAAAGTAGACAGGAATATCACCCTATGTTTATACCCAACAAAAATATGTATCCTAACTCACAAGTATTAATTACAAGTGCTTAAGCTAGTTTCTTATCAACAAACAAGTTTGCTGGAAATTCACTTTTTATGTATTTTTTTGAAAATATCAATTGCTAAAATTAAATATAAGAAAATAAGTAAAAACACCAAGATCATAATCAATATAGATGAGACATAAAGCAATCCTTTATTTCATTCCAATTCATCAAAGTGTCATTGTATTTACAAAACTTCACAAGAAATCTTGGACCAAAGTTAAACTTAGAAATCCCTGATGGAACATACAAAAGGACTTATGATAGAAAACCAAAACTAAACTCTAAAAACTGGATCAACTTGCCATAGATTTCTGCCCACTCGACTCTGCACAATAGCCTTTATCAGTCATGAAACTTAATTCACAAACAGACAATGCTACACAGACTATCAAATATAGATCAACACCTCTGAAGAACAAGTGTCTAAATGATTTGATTCAACCCTGAATATTGTTGTCTATAATAAGACAATGCTATCACAAAATAGAATTAGGCTATGATGAATATATGAACGAATGAAATATGAACTATCTCAACATAAAATCAAAGAGAAAACCTTAGCATTCTTTGTCTTCTATCCTCCCCTTGTTCCGCCCCTTAGTTCAACTTTTAACAATTTAGAATTGGTTAGAGTAGTTGAACTAACTTATTAGTTAAGTTAACATAAGGCCTTAACTAACTTTAGTTAAGGAAGGGGGGAAAAGTTATAATTATAATAGGGTCATAATTAAATAATAACTAATAGGTGGGACCCCCTTGTGACTCCCCTAGTTACAACAATCATTACATCATAACATAATCCATTTGTTAAGCAACACACACCCCTTGTGTCTCTCTTCAAAACATATTTTCCTTTGACAATTTTAGCTCATAAAACTTGAAAATAATTCAGACTAATACTCATATATCCAAAATAAAACATGTTGTCCAAAATAAAACATGCTCTCCAAAATCCATGGAGTCCACTGTCATAAAACAATAAATGACATAAAAATTAAAACCCATATTTTCCAATCTGTGAATCAACCCTTCCTTGGTTGTTGTTGTCACCTTCTGATTTCCCTGAAATTTCCTTTAGCTGGGCAAAGCCTTTAGGCTTTATCTCACTAATCACATGGGAAAAATCATCCCGCATATGCATCCGTGAAGACACGGATTTGTCAAAGTCATCGGAGGGTGAGGAAGGGGCAATGACAACATTTCCTTTATCAAGTGCATGGTGGGCTTTAGTCTTCAATCTCTTGCTGGCATGGGAGGATTGCACTGGCGAGTGGTTAGGGGCAGCTTGGGAAATGGGGTTCAAAGGTGGAGGAGCAAGCAAGGTTAAGTTTGGCTAGCCACGGTGTTGGGAAACTGTCAGGTGAACAATCTCCTGCCACCCATTTTTTTTCGGGACTTCAGGCTGTAAAGAGACATGAGGAGGCACAGGTATACTGAGGGCTTGAGAGGCTTGGAAGGGAGGCCTTTCATGCCTCGGTTGGACTATTCCCTGTCCAATCCAATTAAAGAACCTAGTATGGAACAATTGTCCAAGCTCTTCAAAATCAACATCAAAATGTATTGAGAACCTAGGCCTCCTTGGGCCTCGGTTCTAGTTACCTCTACCTCTGTTTCCTCGACCATGGCTTCCCCGACTGAAAAAACTCATCCTGCATATGTTAACAATTAGAAAATAGTCTTTTAAATAACCATGCATGACAACTCCTTAAAAATATGAAATAGATTTGGCTCAAAATGTATCAGGCTCATGCAATCCAATCCATACAAATTGTTTTAATGTTAATCAATGACAAGGGGGTGGAAAAAATGTTCAGGGATACATGGGGGGTTTGAAATTTGCGAAAAAAATGATCTAATGAAAGGGAAGAGATATGGTCATTGCTCAATGATAAAAACAATCAATTGTAAACAAACCAATATACCTCACTGTAATCCACACAAAATTCTGCTATTTCTATCCAATATATCTCAATAAATTTTCTTAGTTGTGATCAATATCAGAACAGGGAGTGAAAAATGAATATGGGATATGTGAGGGGGTTGTAATTAGCGGAAAATGAGATAATGAGAGGGGAAAAAAATGTTTATTGTTCATGAGATTACTAAAGCAATCCATAACATCAACCAACAATTAAATGAATGAGTAGTAATTCCTGTGTATTTAACTATTTCATTGTCCAATAATAAAATATCCAATACAACGCCATTACGAAACACAAGTACTTCACAAAATTTGTAAGAGGTTCTATTCCTTTTATTAGTACATTATACATGTTATAACAATCAACAACAACACTCAATATGTAACCATTAACATCCATCATTTCCATACATTTCCCCAATCCACGTCTGTATTTGAAAGTAGTATTTCCAAAAAATAATAATGAAGACTCTACTTCTGTTAATAGAGCCAATCGAGATCTTGTAATGATATTTGTTCCCATACATATATATGCAGTAGAAAAATAAAAAAGATCAAGACCTCACATATCACGCCTGAAAGGCAATTGACTATAACCAACAGTCACTATGTAGACACAGGCTATGCAGGAGTAAATTTTCGAAACCATGTAACCATGCCACTGTGAAACAAGTATCTCAGTGCAACTTAAAACCGAGCCAAACATCCCACACAACTATCACCAACAATGATCAATTTGCAAAAATATAAATGCACTTAGGATTCGAGAGTATCACTGGGCATACAAACACGCCATCCATATTATACGTGGTGCACAATGAGAGGATTCCACCATAACCACACAACAATATATAACCACGATGTACTCAAAACTTCATTCTAGACCATTTACTAAGTCACATGTGAGTGATCAGGCCGCACATATTCAAGTGTATTCTACTAATGACAAAAGATGCAATAAACATATCCAATCCAATCTTCTAATTCTCAAAACCTCATCTACAGGACGCAACCTGCGTGAGCAACCCCCATATTCGTAACCAATGCCAACCATCAACCGAAACATCAAAAGTGTGAATATTAGTGATTGTATATCAACTAACAAATGCCATTGTGGTAGAGGAACAACCAATCGAACAAGCCAAGGTAGCTATGTGTATCCAGGCATCCAATCGACATAGGGTAGAGGCCCTTCCATAAAAATCGTTGAGTTACTTAGCATAAGGCAGGTGACTGTGACCTTAAAAAGAAAATAGTAATGAAAGGCTTATGTTAATATCATAGAGGTAGTTATGGGAAGCCATACCAACATGATGGCTATACGACCCATGGGTGAGCCTTGTACTCAATGTAATAGACCACAATAACTAGAAACCACTTGACAGGCGCGACAATTTCCCTATGCACCCCATCCTGGAGGGTTAAGGGTTTTCACAGTAGCCTTCACAGGACGAACAGAACTAAATTTAGTGAGACTCCGAGGCCAAAGGTGTATGCACAAGGGGTTGTGGTTCTTGTGGACAAGAGATAGTCCCTTGGAAAGGTCGAAACAAGAAAACATGGCTCTTAATTAAACCCAATAACCGTGAAGAAAATCATCCAACCAAAAACCCTTCAACCAACACGCAGTGGTAATAAGGAGCTACCACTTAGGAAGATTGACAATCCAACAAATTTAATTGATGAAAGCCAAACCATCTATTCTCCATTTAAATCCAAAATTCCACACAATTGTAGCACTCAAGACAAACACAAACACACACAACTGAACCGAAATCATTTCATAACCAGAGTGAAGTCAAGAATGGCCAAAAGAGACATACCTGTTAATCAAAATCCTTAAGACGAGGGGTGGCTGAGCAGTTTCACCCTGCTAAAAATCCAGAGTGTGAACACAACAACAAGATCAACAATAGTTCGACCAGGGTGGCGGCCAACGGGAAAGGTAAAGGTGACGTGCAGTAAATGCACGTTGCCTCCACCCTCATCTCATTTAATCCATAGTACATGCCAATGGGCCTTCCATTAACACCATTAATCAACCAGTGCATCAATAATATTAAATTTCAATACATTTAAACCATAGCATAATCCAAGTTCATATAATAATTCAACCAATTTCAATCACCTTGCCAAATGCACCACCTATGTTTACATTTATGATATAACTCAAATAAATCGCTTGACCACTATACAGTCTAAATGATCATGTATGCAATCATCACCAAATAGCGTGATCAACATCAACCCGAAACATAGCATAATCACCATAAAAATGCAAGCCATCACTTCCATGAGCCACCAACGTTACAACATATGTATATCAACTACCGATCCCTTTAAGCAATGCATAACCAATGCATTATCACCTTGCCAAATGTGCTACCAAATTTCCTCCATATGCATATAAAATGTAACTTAACAATATTTCATAGCCATTTCTTTGTTAGCTAGGACTTAACCACTATCAACAAGTATTTTCACGCATATAGTATCGAAGAGCTAGGTCTCTTTTTTTGCATTAGATATAGTATTTTACTTTTCCTCAAAATGCCTTTCTGTAATTTTCACTAACATTTATGTTGTACAGGCGAGAAGAACAGATACCATAAATGAATAACAGGTTGTAGAATCATGAAGGAACAATATCTCAAAACTTAACTGATATCAACGACAACCATATTCTCATCAACCATGTAACTTTGTAGCGCATCATCGTAACATTGAAAATGAACAGACCTGATCTTCAAAAGTTCAAGGGGGTCCCACCTACTACCATTATTTAGTCTTATATAATAATAGGCTTAGAAACACTTTGCAGGTGAAATTACATTGACATTTTCAATCGCCAACACCACCTACTAGCATTATTTAGTCTTATATAATAATAGGCTTTAGCAACACTTTGCGGGTGAAATTACGTTGACATTTTCAACCGTCAACAAACTGGCGACTCCACAGGGAAATTTGTTTTCAACAGATTGAAACTCAGAACTCATGGTTTCATAGATCAAGAATAGTAATCTCAAGAATACATATCTTGAATGATTATGCAACAGGGGGAAGTGAGTGGATTTAATGGAAAGATGACCAGGAATTTGGGAATAACTCATGAAAAGTGTTAAGTATGAGGGGTTTTGCCATTGTATGCATAATCATTTGACTGTAGAATTCTCTCAACATGAAAGAGGAAAACTTATATATTTTCTCTTAAGATCTCGATGGATGAATAAATGGCAAGAAGAAGTGGGAAACAATCAATTCCTCGTAAGATAGCAGCTGAAATATGTAACAAATTCAAAGGCCCTTCAGAGGAGATATCATAACAACCGTGTAAGCTTCATCGTTATCGAATAACAATGTTTTTGCAGGGGTGTCACTGTGGCATAATTGGTCCAACATTCTAACTTGACCAAACACTTAAAATATGATAAAGACAAAAATTGCAACATAAGTAATAGTGCAGAAATTAAAACAACAGCAGTAAAAGATAGAAACAAAACATAGTAAGAAAATGAAAATTCAATTCAGAAAGAAGAAGTCAAAGTGTCATAAGGCAAAAAAAGGAAGCACAAAAAATTGAAAACAAAGCTAAGCTACTAGTATACAGAAAGATCCAATCAACAAAAAAAAACTTTTCACACTGGTCCCTCGCAATACTTCAAGCGAGGATTGTTAGTGCTATGAGAAAACCATTGTCTCTATAATTCCTCTAAAATTTATGAGTTAGTGTCCAAGACAAAAGTAATATGGAAATGACCCAACACTTGACACTCTAACATAACTATCAGCCTTTTGACGCATACAATTAAATCATCAAGATAAACATGGAGACTGACCAATTCATCGAAAGTTGTGTGTAGGCCTTTTTAAGGCGATACTGGCATCAAATAATCCAGAAGGAAGGAAACTGTAGGACACAGTATCGCAATTTGTAATAAAAGTGGTTTTCTGAATATTTGCCCCTTTTACCTTGGTTTTATTGTAACCAAACAAACTGTCAAGTAAGGGCTCCAAGTGTAACTCTACAACCTATTGCAGAAATATTTTCATGCTGAGAGGGGGGAAAGGATTTCTCATAATTGTTTGCCTAAAAGTTCAAAGACTAATGCAGGTTCTAATATTATCAATGGTCTTCGAAGTAGGTCCCCATTTGGAAACCCACTTAGGGTGGACTAACGAGAACATCTCAGTCTTTGAGAAATTCCTTGTCTCCCTACTAAAAATTGACACTCAGTGCAGAGTTAACAAGTCTTCATTTTTTCCTAGCTGGTTTCATAGTATGTTGAACAAGACCTGGATCAAAACCACGAAGATTCATATTAAACCAAGAAAAAACCTCTTTAAATCTACCAAGTAATTCAACAGACTTTAATCTTCCTTTATTAGAACCCTGGACATTTATTTTAGTGTTCAACGAAGATCCAGGTGTC
>JASDQU010107474.1:280820-291882 GCA_032191745.1 Picea mariana | reverse complement strand
GTTATAAATGACAACAATGGGTAATGAATAAATGTTGAATGCTAATTGATGAGTTTTTGTGCAAGAGGGAAGTTTTGGGAAAAAGAGCCCCACACTCATTCACCCCCCCTCTAAGTGTGGTAGGTGTGTCCAATAGGGGTTTCATAAATGTGCAGCATATGAGGATATATTTTCTAGGAGTGCGTTTCAACACAAATCACGAAATTTCCAATAAATAAAATTGTTCTCACGGTGGAAAATTTTCACAGAGGTAAAAATTAAATTTTACGAAGAAGAGAAATTAATGTTTATTTCTATGGAAAATAATTAAATGGGAATTGGATAATTGTTTATCCAAATTTTTTACAGAAGTAAAAGAAGAGGATTAAAAATATTTTACCAAACATGGTTGAAGACATGGTTTTCAAAACCACGGGAAGGAAACAATAAATGGTTTTTCAAAACCACGAGCATGAATTAAATTATGGAAATGTAAATGTATAGGATAAAAAATATTTGGGAATTATTTTTATTTAAATATATTATTCCCAAATAAGGATAATATGGATAAATAAAATTAGATTTGAAAAAACACAAGTGGCATTTCAAAGAGAATGTGGCAGTCAGTTTCCGTAGCAGTTGAGGAGCAAAGCAGATTTACAGGAAGATTTCAGGGTGAACTAGAATGAATTTTTAAAATTAAAAGGAGGTTATTGTCAAGCACGGACCTAAGAACATTAATCTTGTTCATTTTTTACACAGGTGTCACGGATTGGGAGATTCAAAGGAATCTCGGAGCCCTATTTTCCAGTTTCATGATTTTCTGTTCGAGACATGTTTTTGTGACACCTAGTCCGGCCAGCTGGAGATGCATTTCAAGAAACTGAGAGAGGTTTTTATTCAAAATGAGATTATACAGAGAAATCAATCTCATATTGTACACAAATATTACGGTTTGATAATTACAGGTGGCATTTTGAAGCCTATTTTTTCTCCTGAAAAGCAAGAGATCGATTAAAACGTGTCATGTTTTGTTTGTAACTGTTTCTATTTTGGGAAAGGGGTTGGAGTTCGAATTTGTGAGTTGGAAGGGGCATTTAGTGATATATATTTCATTGTAAAAGAGTAGATAGTGGGGGGGGGGGATTTCATTTAGGAAGGCGAAGGGACTATGTTTAAATTTCTCATAATGTTCTTATGAATTAATACAAGAGTACAATGCTCTTTGATAGCCAAGATTCATTATGGTGTATTCTTTAGTGTGTTTTCGTCTAGTTCACATTCATTTCACTTCTGTTATTTCTTATAAGCATATCCAAGAGTACATGATTGGAATTAATCCTTGATAGATGCTCCTTTCATACGGTTAATGAAGTTGTCATGTTTAATGATTACAGGTCCATAATTCACTCTCTGTTAAGTACTTTGTTCATTATAGTCAGCCTTATGTTATTTCTTCTAAAGTTAAAATTGAGAATTCATCTTTGTTTGATGCTCTCATTAGTAATGGGATTTTCTCTTTTTTGTCTTTCCATCATCTGAATACTATTTATTGTTGAAGGATATGATTACTTTTCCTCCATTCCCTCAGGAGTACATTAGCTGTATTAATATTCATAGTATATTTCAGGATTTGACCCCATTGCCCAATGTTTTCTTCCTCTTGTTTGTCCTACCAACTATTTTAAAACCTAAACAAACCTATCCTATTGAAGAATCTGACCTCTGTGTGTCCATTGTCAAATAGTTTTGAGTATTTTCAGTCTCTACATGTTTGAGAGATCCCTCTCTAGTTGGAAGGGTCAGAATCCAACCTAAAGTTGGCTTGTTGGTTACCTCTTTCATTTGTTTTACCAGCTGAACAAATTTAGAGAGTGCTAACAAAGGGTGTTGTTATTCTGCCATAGTTCCAAACAAACTTGCGGTAGTAACTTGTCAAACCCAAAAATCCTGTAAGATTCTTCAATGTTTTGGGAATCGTCCATTCTATCACGGCCTTAATCTTGTTAGGGTCTACCTTGACACCTTCATGAGATACAATATGACCCAAATACTCTACCACCTTCACCCCAAAGAAACATTTGGATGGTTTGGAATATAGTTGTTGCTCCTTTAGTAGTTGTAGAACCTTGTCAAGATGTCACACATGATCCTCCCAAGACTTGCTATCGATTAGTATACCATCAAAAAATACTAACACAAATTTTCAAAGGAAAGGCTTGAAAATGGAATTCATCAACTCTTGGAATGTGGAAGGTGCATTTGTAAGGCCAAAAGTGTTGGGTATGTGTTATATTCTTTGCATGGGTGTGTGTGTGGGTGCGTCAGATACGAAAACTGCGTATGATGATCCCTACCACTAGAGCTCTGCCATGTGCGCAAGACGCTTTCCTAGGGGGGTCCCAGGAGTAGGCAGGTATGCCCCCCCCTGGTTACGCGCAGTGCCCCGATATTTTTTTTTGGGTTGTTTTTTGGCTATTTTTAGCGAATTTGTAAATTAATCTCGGATTAAGGGATTAGGGTTTTGGTATCTACGAAATACCTAAAAACATTGTATATATTGTATGGTAAATGGTGAAATTCGAGATAATGAATATAAGAAAGGTTTTCCTGGTTGATGGCTTCTGGTATAAAATATCTGTGTATGAGCCATTGATTAATTTTTGTATTGGTTAAGAATCTATATGCATTGCTTTACTTCACAGGTTTAAAATTTACAAAAAGGCATGACCAAAAATTCACGATGACCTTCATGAGTTCGAAATGCTGTTTTTGGGATATCTGCTTCCTTCATTCTAATATGATTATACCTTGAATGAAGATCCAACTTTGTGAAATAGATTGCTCCATGTAGTTCATCTAACAATTCATCAATGAAGGGAATGGGAAACTTATCTTTAATAGTGATCTTGTTGAGATATCTATAATATGGAAACATACACCATGAGCCATCTTTTTTGAGTTTCATTACCACTAGTACAGAGTAAGAACTTTGGCTAGGTCTAATAATGATAACCTCTAAAATTTCTTCAACCATATGCTCAATTTCACTCTTATGGGAATAAGGGTATCTGTAAGGCCTGATGTTAGGAGGAACACTCCCATGAATTAGGTGAATAGCATGCTCATGATTTCGAGTGGGTGGAAGACCTTTGGGAATATCTTCAAATACTTTGGAATGCTTATCAATGATCCCTTGGAGATCTAGGGGAATAGATGGCTTAGATGTTTGAACATCTAGTTATCATAGTTGTGCAATTACACCCTTATGCCCTTTTAAAAATAATTTTGTCATGACATTAGAGCTTATCACCTTACTGGGTTTCCCTGTGATACCCCTTAACTCAATTTCTTTTCCTTCCATGAAAATTTCATGAAAAGTTCTTGAAAATTAAAAGCCATTGTTCCTAATGATTGTAGCCATTGGATTCCTAGTACAACATCAACACCACCCATGAGTATAGAAATCATTGAACTATTCATTACATATTCCCTCATAGTAAGATTTATATTATTGCATTTTCTTGAGCAATTGACAGTTCCTCCATCTAAAATCATTACTTGAAACTCTGATGCTAGATATACACAACAATTGAGAGCTTTGGCTAATTTATAGTGACTGAAATTATGAGTACTGCCAGAATCAATTAGGACTATTACATTTTTATTTTTGATATATCCTTTGATATTCAGGGTTTGAGGAGTGTTAATTCCAACCAATGCATTACATGATATCGTGGGAGTCAACTCTTCAGAAGAAATCACTTTTACTTTTTTCATCTTGAGATGGTTCTTGTTCTTGTTTTTCTTCCTCTTCACAATCTATGTAGAATAATATTTTCTCACCACATGTATGTCCCTTACTGTACTTGTTGTCACAATTAAAGCATATACCTTTTGTTTTTCTTTCCTCCAATTGTTGAGGTGTCAACCTTGTAGGTTGAGGTGTTTTAGAATAAAGAACAATATTCTCTTGATAGATGTTAGGACTGGTCCTTCTAGTAGCCATAGCCATATTTTTACTTTCAACATTTCTTTCCACCCTGAATGCATTCTCCAATGATTTGGGTTCCCAAAGGAGAACCTCATGTTGAATATTATCCTTTAAATATCCTATGAATACATCAATTAGGTGCTCACATGGAATATATTTTACCTTTATATTCAATCCTTGTAAGTTCTCAATGTTCTCTGCAACTGGACCCTTTTGCTTGAGATTTATCAATTGGATAAAGAAGGTATTGCTCCTTGTATCCTCATAGTGTGCTATAATTTCTTCCATGAAAATTGTCCAAGTGATGAGTGATTTTCAATAACAAAGCCATCGATACCACAAAAATTGATTGGTTTCTAAATATAAAGAAGCAATTCGTACCTTTTGTGTATGTGACACATCATGTAGATCAAAGAATTGATCCATCTAAAGTATCCATATGATTGTGTCCTTGCCATCAAACTTCCTCATATCAATCTTAGGAAAGTGGTTGGTATTCATCCCAAAGTTGGAGTTTCTCCATTCTAGATTCATCTTCCTTGTGTCCTCATCATGAATTTCATGGGATACATTTTCAATTTCAGGTGTCCTGTCTATTAGGAAAATTTTCAATCCTTCCATGATATCCCTTTTTAAATCATCCATCATCCCTTGTAGTTCATATTTTGTTACTGTAATATTTTGTAAATCATTTATGTCCCTACGCATTTCTTCACCTTCATCAAGAGTCCAAGTAGAACTGTCTGGAGGCATATTTGGTGTAGAAGTTCCCTTTTTTGGTGGTATGTTGGCCAAGTATCACTTTTAAACTTTGATTTCAAGGTGGTTCTGCTAGATGATATTTCTTCTACTGTATCTCAAACATTTCGGCCCTTCTGGGTATGGAAATTTATTTCTTGTAGTTCTCTGATATTTCTTATTTGCAATTCCACGGGTCTGATCAAAATTGGATGTGCCAATTGGAAGTTATGGTAACTTCCCCACAACTTGATGATTTTTTTCCCTTCTAGGAGAGCGTACTTATAAAGCGTGCTAAGATCACAATATCTGATATTTGATTCTGAAACTTGTACCAAAGATACTATAGACTGTCCATTGTCCAATACGATGGGTCTCACTTAATTTGTATACTCACTGAATAAGATATCATTTTTTTAACCGGAAGACCTATTTGTGACTAGTTAATATGACTAGTTAGATACCCTATCTTGCATAGGGTGTATCTACAAAATTAGGATGACCCAGAAGATGAAATGCTTATCACATTTACCTTGATAATTTATATGAATATCCTCTAGATTTAAGGGTCTGAAACATCACATAAAAAGTTTCATAGCGCAAATTTCGTGATGAATAAATTCAGTATGATTCCAGAACCCTATCTTACACAGGATATATCTCTGAAAATATAAGGCCTCAGGAGAGGAAATTTGAACCCAACGTACCATGATCCATCTACTAAATATCTTGTAAGGGGTTCCTTCTGAAACATTGTAGAAACAAATTTATAGTGAAAATTTCAAGGTGTCTCAGATGTAGCAGCAAAAACCCAAGACCTTGAGCTTTGATACCAAATGTTAAGAACCAAATATCAAGATAGCATAGAAAAACCTTAGAATAAGTACTGAATGCCCTGAAAAAGGGAAAATTTTAGATAATAAGCCTCTTCTAGGGGGAAACCTCCTTATACACCACATAAATTTCCAAATACAAGATGATTCCAAATGAAAAGGTCTCCTTGGTATAAATAGGAGACTAGGAGGTGCAATTACAATTAATGGACTCAAGCTGACATAAATAAAATTAAATTACTAATATAATATGCCCCAATTAAGGGGTAATGTGCCACTATTTAGGGATTAACAAATATCATGCAATGATCTTGGGCTTGGATTTTTTCAAACTTGCCAAATCAACTCTACTCATTCACGAAAGTCACTTAGCATTCTTGGATGAGTCCAGAACACCAAGAACACCCTTGATGATGAAGATAAAGATTGGGAGGATTCCCATGATATATGTGATCAGGTTTGTATATGGAGTGAGTGAAAGCATGTACAAGCCTTGCAACATGACATAAGAACAAGAATTCATCCACACCACAACATCTTTGAGTAGTATGGATTAAGAAGAGAAACAATTAACAATGATAAAGACATTGGTGAAGACATCCATGGGGAACGTCGATCGATTGAGGAACCCACAGAACCATGACCATGAGTGTAAGAGACAATTGAAATATTTAACTTCCATGGAGCAGGGGGGACATCGCCAAGTGAATTGTTATCAACTACAGGTCATGAACGCCATGGAGTATTAGGCAGTAGACTTACCCACCACAAAAACATCAAGATTTGAGCCAAGACAACGCATGGAGGAACTTACTTAACCGAATTTGGATATAGATGTGGACGAGGTAGGAGTTGAATATAGATACTCCACAATGATCGTGAACTTTTGTAGGAAGGCCATGGGGATATATGATCCGAAAATGTCTTTTAAATGACTATGGTTGAGTTATTATGCATGTTTTAATTAAACAATTAGGAAGCTTAAATAAAGAGGAAGAATTATGAAGGAATTATGACAACCATATAAACATGTGTAGATCTGAAATGAATCATAAACAACAACAAACCATAAAACACCAATGTGATAACAGAGTTCGACAATATTGCCTACGTCTCTGGGCCTTGTCTTAGTGGGCTTTGCTTATTTCTGTTTGAATATTTACAAGTACATCATGATAGTGCCAAAATGTTACAACAATGAATTGGTCGTGTTCTACCAGATCTCATGAACCCATCAAAACTAACGGCACCCAAATCAGATGAGCGAGCCTCCTAGAAATGGCCCGCAAAGGTGCACTCCTCAATAGCTTCCTTGAATGACAATGACTTTGGCTCAACAATATGGAAACATAAATATGTTATGAACCTCCTCTAATCTCCCCATGGCCTCAAGAAGGCCTGGTTTATATAGATCTGAAATTGGTAACCATCTCCCAACTTCCCCCCAAGATCTGGCCTCAAAAAGGGCCTAATATCCCTCAATAATGGCCAAAAATCTCCAAAACTGCCCCGAAAATTAATAAACATCACTAATATATAGTGAAAAAACCCAATTTTGGGAAAATAAATGGATAATCCCCCTTGGCTTGGGCGTACGCACCTTATACCTAGTCATATGGAAACATATACGATCAAGCGCCAGCCCCCTAGGGGCTGCATGATGGCCCCTTCTACACAAAAAATTGGTCTTATGGCTTCATTATACGACCGAGTCTCGAATCCTTTGTGCCACTGCATCAAATCTTTGGTCATATGGCATGTACCCATGCGACTGGGGCCAGATTCCATTCCTATCCGTGCCAATCCACTAACCACAACCCGGGTCATATGATAATTGTTTGAACCGTGGCTTATCCGTATAGTGGAGCACCATGTGTGGTTATATGGAGGATTCTTATGGTATGTTTCATTGGGGGTTGGGCCTAGGCCCCAACCCTTTTTTTGCTACTTTACCACATATGCTACCATTTATAAAAGATGCACCATATATCAAACAAGATCCAATGGTGGTCGGGTTGGTAGACCCGACCTTGCCAAGTCACTTGCCTGGTGGGAGAGGTCTCTGGTTCCAATCTCAAGTGCTCCATATTTTTGCAAAGAAACAACCACCAATGCCTGGGTGCCATGTGGTAGCCCATGTCTGGGCCACGTGGCACCACCCCATTTGTCAAACTTTTTGCCATGTGTCAAGCATCGATTGGTCCAACTCAGCCACAACATCTTCCCTGTCACTGACCATACCTTGCCATGTGTCACTGTACATAGATGCCATGTGTCATCATACAAACATTCCACCTTTCTCCATATGGATGTGCCACATGTCACCCTTGCAGTGGTGACACGTGTCACTTCCCGGTTGGTCTACCTGTCCTGTCCACGTCAACTTCGCACGCCTAGTCAGTCTTCCACGTTAGCTATATGGAACTTTCCATGTCTGCACCAATTCTACTTCCAAGTCATATTTATGGTCGTATGACCTGTACATTCAGCTTCCACGTGGGACTGTATGGACTGTATAGTCAACATATTTTTTTCCTGTTTGGAAAAATGAATAGATCTCCATAACTTGAGCATACGACGTCTGTTTGAGACCATTCAAGTTGCGTTGGGTTCATATCAATGAGGCCTGCACACACATTTGTTTCAAATCCATTATGAGAATGTTTTTTTTTAGGCCTTTTTGAGCCCCATCAAGCTTCTGGATCCGATTTTGGATCACACCTCCCCACTAAAGGACCTTTTGGTCCCCAAAAGGATACTGACCAATCATCAATCTCAGGATAGGAGACCCAATTTGTTCCCTGTCTTTGAACTCTGTCCTATGCACATGTCTCATCAATATCAACTGTAACACAATCATGACAATTGACAACATATTGTTAGCCATTTAAACCCTGTCACATCTTACTGAATCTACTATCATCCATGTAGAAAACATTGTTAGCGATAGCATAAAAAATAGGACTTCAATTGAGCTGATATGTTTGTAATATTTACATGACATGATCTTATCTTGAAGCAATCTATGATTGATGTTCCATTCTACAATCATCTCCTGTTCTTTCTTAAGATCGATTACTTCGTTTGAAACAATTATTGGTTTTTTTCTTGCTTGAATTGCCTTCTTTAATTGTTCCATAGTTTGTAGAGTTTTATTTTCCTTTACATGATGAGCATGAACCACATAATCTTGACCTTCTTTGGTTAACTGATATTGATTCTTTGTGTTGTAGAAGATTTCTTTATGATAATATAAGTATGGACTACCTAAGACCATTCCATATTCACTTAATGTCACTACATCACATGTTACCTCGTCCACATACTTAGATGAAATATACAATTTTAATGTGCATTGTTTGGTTATGTACATTTGATGATGGTTGCTTATCCATTTAAGTGTGTAGGGATTATGATGTATTTGTGTTTTTAACCCCAATTGCTTAACCAATTCCTCTGAAATTATATTAGATTGAGATCCACTATCGATTAATGTATCAACCTTAGTGTGTCGCATGATGACCCTGATGTGAAACAAGTTACTTCTACAATCAATTCCATCACCAATTTTACCTGTCATACCAACCAATGAGACCTTAGATTCATCACATGAATTTGATCCCAAGTCTGTGGGTCATGTTTTCATTGCAACTTTTTTCCTCCCTTTATTTTCCTTGAACCACTTCGGTCTCTTCTCGGGATGCAATTGCCAACAATGGTCCTCATCATGCCCCTCTTTCTTGTAATGTTTGCAAGAGGGATTCTCTTCCTTTCTCATCACTTCATTTGACTTCTTGCCATGCCACTTTGTTTTGTCCTCTTTCATTGAAGACGATTCCCTTGATACACCAACACCTGTTTTCCCTGCTTCAATGTATGTCGCTTAAACAGAAACCTCATCAAGATTAGTTGGTACAAACATGAATACAGTATTTTGAATATGTGTAGGTAAACCTCCTATATACTTCATAAGAGTTTCTTGGGTATGTAAAGGGATATCTAACATCAATGCCATTTTATGAAAGCCATATCTATATTCTTGCACTGTTTGTCCTTTTCTTAGTTTTAAATCTTTCCATTCAATTAGCGCTTTCTTTTTATAACCCAAAGGACATAATTGCTTCCTAAGTGCAGAAATGAAACTTTGCCATGATGGAAATACATTACCCACTTGTTGCGTTCCGTTTTGCAACTTGCTTTGCCACCAGATGAGTGTTGTGCCTGCAAGTCTCAATGATGCCAACTTGATTTATGTGGCCTCATCCTTGATCTGTTGCACACTTCAATAGATCTCCATCTGTCTAACCCAATTGTCAAGTCTCTTTGCATTAATTTCACCATCATATATGGGTAATTCAAATTTAACATTAAGTTTTAATAAAGGCATTTCATTCTTATGTTTATGAACATGTTTATTTTCATTGGATTTAGAACTTGAAATTGAAGAAGAAGGAGAAGAGGGAGGTGATGATGGAGGTGAAGGAGGAATCTGAGAAGGATCCTCTCCTTCTTCACTTTTTCCCTTTGAAGATTCACCTAGATTTGGTCTTTTTCGTTTCAATTAATCCTCGTACAAAACCTTCATCATTTACGACATGGTGAAGAAAGTTTTTTGAAAATCTTTATCATCCTCAGAAAGTCCCTCTTTCGATGCCATATTCTCTCCTTGAGAATTTCTCTTTCTCAATCTAATCAATGGACTCTCTTCCACAAGCTCGCCTTCACCATGAAATAGATTTTCCCTGGTTAACATGAAAAACTCAAATCCAAACGTCAACTAGCTCTGATACCACTTGATCCGAAAAGATCTTTTACACGACTATGGTTGAGTTATTATGCATGTTTTAATTAACCAATTAGGAATATTAAAGAAATAGGAAGAATTATGAAGGAATTATGACAGCCATATAAACATGTGTAGATCTAAAGTGAAGCATAAATAAAAATATACCATAAAACACCAATGTGATAACAGAGTTCAACAATCTCGCCTACGTCTCCAGGCCTTGTCTCAGTGGGCTTTGATTATTTATGTTTGAAGATTTAAAAGTACATCATGATAGTTCCAAAGTGTTACAGCAATGAACTGGTCATGTTCTACCAGATCTCATGAACACATCAAAACTAACGGCACCCAAATCGGATGTGTTATCACTCCCAGAAACTCCTTAGGGTTGTAGGCTAAGAATGCTTGGTAACTTAAGAATATGGTAGATTTTGTATGCTTGGAACATAGGATAAATCAATAGCTAATGAAAAGGACCACTTCATACATTTGAATAAGACAATGCTTTTAGAACTCAATGATCAGACAACAAAGTTTGAATAGGAGACGAAGAATACTAGTCTAGATAACCAAATAGAACAATGTGCAGGGTCATACAAGATAGCAAGAAAACCTTTAGTTCAAGTTCATGAGCTTAATAAGAAGATAACAGTTCTTAGAAGATGAGATAAATTGAAATAGAGTACAGAATGATGAAAATATGAGAAAATCTGTCATTGAAAACAAAAAAGG
>JASDQU010107474.1:252449-267491 GCA_032191745.1 Picea mariana | reverse complement strand
AAAATAAAAAAAAAGTAAAAATGAAATTAAAATTAGAAATTTTATTTGTTTTTCATTTCATTTTATTTTTTTTATTTATTTGACGGAAAATATATACATGTTAATTAGAGTTAGTTTATAAAACATGTATAGTTAACAAAATTAATTAAAATTACAATAAAAATACATTTAAATAAATACATAAAATATGAATATTTACAAAATAATACAATAAAATAAAAATTTTAAATAAAAATAAAATATATATACAAAATTAAAACAAAATATTTATAAATTTTTCTTTTACAAAAATTAATAAAATAAAAATAATATAATATAATTACAAATTAGGAAAATTTAGAGCAATTTAGACAAGTCAAGGTTCCATGCCCCCTTAGGTTCCACTGGTCAAGGTTACGCACCTAGAGGCCAAAATTTAGAAAAAGGTGCATAGAGTGGGATTCATGAAACCAAATGCTATGGAGAAGAGTAAGGACATGTGTGACCGAGGATCCGATAATTCGATTGAAATGAAGGGGAAGTGATGAAGGAGAAAGGATGACTCTCCATGCGACAATTTAACATCACATGTAGCGATAAGAAAAGAAAGAAGATCAATGCTAAACCAACATGTGAATAATGTTAGTCCACTCAATATGTGCAACTCAGAGGGAGGACAAGCTCAGATGACAATGAGCAGGAGCGCCATCAAGTCCAGGAAAAGGTCCTTACACTGAACGTTATGGGTGGATACGATAGATAACTAATAAGCATCGGGTGACAACTTGACAAGGACTGATAATCAATAGTGGGAATGGGATTTTGGCATGGGGTAATACCAAGAGAGGACCGAATACAAACCAATATGAAGAGGTTAGAGGACAAGCTCATGGGAAAGGTGAGTCTGACAACCTTGGGGGTTTCTGGGTGTTTCTGGGTTTGGCCTATTGAGTGCAATCATTCTAGGCTATTCTCCTATGTCTCAAATTTCCATTGAGCTATTGTTGGCTCAATTATTTTTCATGTAGCTTGAGACATAGTTGTTTGAAGTCTGTGTAGTGGGTTCTTCATCTGAATTTGGGTTCCTTCTGTGTTTTTCATTTTCATACAATTTCTTCTCATATTTAACAAAAACTTATTATCCCAACCTATTGTTCTCTCCTCCATATTTCTATCAAGCCCTCCTGGTCCTGATTTCATTTTCCGTAGCTCTGGATATGACTGCTTCAAGTTGGCATGACCATTTTTTTCTTCTGAATTCGTTTTCTATAGTTTTATACATTTATATCATCCTTTGTCAATTGTATGGCATGGATAACTATATCATTGTATTCCTTTGTCTGATACCTTTCTAATGAGGTATCACGGGCCTCATTTCGACATCTGTAGCAAAAGTTATGGTTGTTCGAAACTCATCACTCAACAACCATTGATCAAGCCCGTGGGTTAATCTGGACCATTGATTTTTGAACCTGCAAAAAGAGGATTTCCACCTGCATAAGAGATCAACGCTTAGTGGTGAAATGGCCTGGCCCCTATGGATAGTTGGAATAAAACCTGAGCGGCATGGGACCGATGGCTTGTAGCATAATTTTTTCCAATTTTCTCTTCTTTAGAAAAATTAGGAAAATAAAAAATAAAATAAAAATTAGAATAAAAATATTTACATTAATTTATATTTTTTACAATGATTTACAAAGTTGAAAACAAAAATTTACCCCTAATTAATGAAAATTAAAAAAACAAATATCGAAATTACCCTACCCCCCGCACTAGACTTTAACCTGTGACCTCTGTGGATGAAATGCATGTTGTTAACCTTTAGGCCAATCCATGTTCCTTATTTATCTATTCTACAAAAAACTATTTAACCAATGAAAATTACAAATGAAAAATAAAATCAAATCAAATTTAAATAAATAAATTTAAACAAAATACAAAAAAATAAAAATATAAAATATAAAATATAAACAAAACAAAAAAATAAAAATAAAAAATACATATAACAATCTTCCCCCCAACCACGCATTGGACATAGTCCAAATAGATTAAAATTCCATATAATAGATATTTCCCAAGCCCCCCTTTTTCGTCGTCAGGATTTCTGTGAGCTCTCACACTCCACTTAACAGTCCCAACTCGACGACTACCACTTAAGTAAATCATTGACTATCATCAATTTAAAACTCTATACGATCACCAACTCACCATATTAAAAAAGGGCATATTATATAATATTTTTTTTTTTAAGTAAGAAGAAATTATATTAAGATCCTTCAAAAAACTGGTAGTAGTGCCAGAAAACATTCATAAGCAGTATGGCAGCACTGGACTACCCCAACAGAGGGGAAACCAGTCCAGTCAGCCTATAAAGATGCTAATCAGTTCTAAAACTAAAAAAGATAGTAAGTAGGAACTGTTCTTCCGATAAAGCTAACTAAGACTGACAAAATTTGCCTATGAAACATGATTAAACACCTAGCTGGTAACCCTGGCTCGTGGCTGAGAGGTCCCCCGGCCACGGTTCTTCCTCTATGTAGGTCGGCCCCGAGTCCCAGATCATCTCGTCCTTCATTCTATCCATCGCTCGCTCAGCTTCTCGAGTCTCCAGCTGCTGTTGTCGACTCACTGAATCATCTTTTGCCACCCCGTTGGTGGAGCATTCCACCCCAGTTTTCTCTGCACCCTTTTGCTTGATGTCACCTTCCTTAGTTGTCGTGCTGGGTGTCTCCTCTGAGGGCACTCCATTCGGGTGAGAGGGGAAATTCGCACTCATGGAGGCTAGGAGGTGAAGGAGAGTTGCCACCTTGTTGTTGGTAGAGTGCACCCGGAAGTGGAGGTCGTCTACCTCCTTATGTAATTCAAATACCAAGCTGTAAATGTTTTCGAGACTGTCCCTGAGCTGCACTCCCGTGCTGGAGACGGGATTCTGGTGAGCATAATTCCCTGGTCTGCGTGGAGGAGGGGGACCTTCTGTGGAGCTCTAGGGTGGATCCACGACTGGTGGGAGGGCAGGTATCAATTCTACGGAGGCAGGGTCAAGACGCGGAGGAGGGTTAGCTATCCAGGGGATAATTACCATAGTATGTGGCTGCTTACCAGGAGGCGAAAGAGAGGGCCTGCGAGGCCTCCAGAGAGAGCCCCTCCGTGGCCTCCCCCGTTCGCGGGGCATTGGATCAGGCGCGAGAATGAGGTGCAACAGCTCGCAGGGTGCGTGGAGACTGAAAGAGCTATCAAGGAACCAAAGGAAGCGGATGATATCCTCCCAAGAGCTCAGAGGGGGACGCTCATCGCCCCTTGACCAGAGATTATGGGTGTAAATCTGTGCAAGAGCCATGATAAGAAGTTCTAAATGGAGGGGAAGCAGTATAACTGCGTGCGTACAAGCCATTACTGCGCGTAGTATCAAGTTAATGTTGGAGGGAGGTGACGGGAATCAGCACTGGCCCATCACGTGGCCTCGTGCTCGATGGGCTGGTGCCAGCCTCCTCCGATCGCCCCGTGTCATCCAATATCACCCCATCCGGGGGCATATTATATAATATTTAAAAGGTCAACCTCCAAACAATTATTTAAATAATGTATGAAACATGTGTGCACATTTTCGATTATTAAAATAATATTTAAAAGGCACGCTGGGGTTGAGCATTTCGTTGTCGGGATTTTACAAAGGTGAGTGTGGTAAAACTGAGTGGATTGGTCGATGACGATGCTGGTGATCCATTCTCGACAAACCCTAATGAAATTAAGAAAACATTAAACCCTTTCCCCTTTTGGTGGAGTATGAAACCTAAAAACTATTTAAATATTTCCTTTTTGTGTGCACTTTTTTCACGATTATAATTTAATTAACATTGACATGGAATATTAAATTTATAATTTAAATAATTTCCAGAAATCCCTATAATATAGGAAGTCCCTACTTTCTAGGAAATCCCTAGAAAATAAGAAATCTATATATTATAGGGAGACTTGGGAACATTTAGGTGGGAAAGGGGAAAATAATAAGGGTAAACTATATACAACTTTGGTTTTTGTAAAAAGTAAAAATAAAATTAAAATTAGAAATTTTATTTGTTTTTCATTTTATTTTATTTTTTTATTTATTTGATGGAAAATATATACATGTTAATTAGGGTTAGTTTATTAAACATGTATAGTTAACAAAAATAATTAAAATTACAATAAAATTACATTTAAATAAATGCATAAAATATGAATATTTACAAAATAATACAATAAAATAAAATAACAATTTAAAATAAAAACAAAATAACATAAAATATATATACAAAATTAAAACAAAATATTTATAAAATTTTTTTTTACAAAAATTAATAAAATAAAATAAAATAAAAATAATATAATATAATTACAAATTAGGAAAATTTAGAGCAATTTAGATAAGTCGAGGTTCCATGCCCCCTTAGGTTTCACTGGTCAGGGTTCTGCACCTAGGGGACAAAATTTAGAAAAAGGTGCATAGGGTAGGATTCATGAAATTGGATGCTACGGAGAAGAGCAAGAACATGGGTGATCAAGGATCCGGTGATTTGGCTGAAATGAAGGGGAAGTGATGAAGGAGAAAGGATGAATCTCCATGCCACAATTTAACATCACATGTAGTGATAAGCAAAGAAAGAAGATCAATGCTAACCCAACATGTAAAACATGTCAGTCCACTCAGTATGTGCATCTCATAGGGAGGACAAGCTCAGATCACAAGGAGTAGGAGCGCCATCAAGTCCAGGAAAAGGTCCTTACACTGAACATTATGGGTGGATACAATAGATAACTAATAAGAATCAGGAAACAAATCGACAAGGACTCATAATCAAGAGTGGGAATGGGATTTTGGCATGGGGTAATACCAAGAGAGAATCGGATACAAACCAATATGAATAGGTTCGAGGACAAGCTCACAAGAAAGGTGAGTCTGGCAACCTTGGGGTAACCATAAGAGAAGGTAATATGCTTCCCAACAAGGAGAAGCCATGGCAAGAATCAAGGTCAAGGGTGTGGACAAGGATCAAGAGATTACCCCTTGGGCCTCTCAATGATGGAGCAGTCACTCGAATGAAGTGTATCTGCAAACCTACTCCTGCAAAACAAAGGAATGAGATCAACCATATGATTAAAAGAAGACATGTCAATACAATAAAAAATATATTCCCTGCCTTTAAACCAATTTATAAGAGAGTGTTAGGCTTATTCATAAATAACATGGTGACTGTAGATGAGTTTTTTGAAACTACATGTGCCCGATTTCAACTCAAAAGAAGGATTATATAGTATGTGATTTAGACTTAGAGTTAGAAATAGGTGAATACAATATGCATGCTAAATCGTAAATATGAAAACATGAAGCACAAACATGCCAACATAGTTTGATTTAATCAATCGGGACATGCAATAGAACAAATCATGCAACCACATCAAATCACCAAGCACTTATGAATTAGAAAAAGGTCAAAATATGACACATAAATTCCATCATACAAATGTCAACAAAACATCATAGGTCAAGAGACACCATGAAGACAATTGAAATCATCAAATCAAAAGAAATAACCAACACCCATCAAACACAGTCATCAATCAAGATAAAACCCCCAACTCCCCCAATGTAGGCAAAGAGATATCATTAGGCTCAAGTAGTATACGATTAGGCAATATGATTTGAATTTTAGTAGGGTGGGGCATTTCCTTTTGCTTGTAAAATAAAAAGTAAAGATGGGTTGTTGAGGCCACAACAGGTGATAACGGGAAAAGGAGGAGTAGGTTGTGCACACATATTCCTTGTAAATACTTGGAATTGATGGCACTTCTTGACTACTTCCACACAATACTTGAAAATTTATGGCCATAAGTACCTGGGGTGAAATATGTTTTGGGTTATTGCTAACCTAGAAAGATGACCACAAGAAGCTCCACTATGGAAATCATTTAGAAATTTATCTTTTTCTTCGTGAATTAATCAATTTCACAAGATAGAATCCACCCCTTGGTGATACAAAGTGTCACCAATAATGAGGTATTTTTTAAAATGGTGACACACACGACATTGTTTATCTCACATTAGTTAGGATGGAACCTTTGATTCTGGATACAGACAAGTATATCCCCATACCAAGGATCACTCAAGGAACTGAGGAATAAATGTGCATTTAGGAACAATTTAGCCGCAAGCTCATCCCCACCTTTTTTTTGAAACTCTGGCATCAATTCAGCAAAAACCAATGATTTATTCGACTTGGACAAAGTAAATTCTAGATCAAATTATTGTAGCATCACAATACATTCGTTGTTATTTCCCCTATGACTCATTGGGTCAAGAAAAATTAGAAGGGATTCATCTCTATAATGACTGTGGTTTTCCTAAGGAGAATGTAATGTTGAAGTTGTTAAACAACATGGACTACTACTAAGGAAAAATTTTCAATGTGTGATAACCTAAGTTTAGGTCTGGCAAGGCTCTTGATAAGATAATACACCACATACTCCTGGTGTAAATCATCTTCTTATACCAGAACCACTCCAATGGTTGATTCTGACGTCGCTAGGTATAACAAAAAATTTATGCCATAATCTAAAGGACTAAACATGGGGAGAAGACATACGTGCCTTTTCGAAGGCATCAAAATGTCTATGAGTAAAATCATCCCAAATGAACGAGACACCTTTCTTTAACAAACACATAAATCCCTTGATGAACTTAGCATAATTAGCGATAAAATGACATAGAAAGTTATCCTTTCCTTGGAATCTTTACAACTAACATATCGTGCATGAGGGAAGCAACTAAACTATTTCCTCCACTTTAGTGAATCAACCATTATCACCGTATTGGACACAATGAATCCTAACAATACCTTAGAGATGATGCAAAAAATACACTTTTGAGGATTCAAACAAATCTTATAGTGACAAAATATATCAAACATGGCACGAAGATGTGTGGGATGATATGACCTCTTGCAAGAGTGTGAAAGAAAAACATCGAAGTATGCTTTGATGATATGTTTGATGTCATGGAAGGCATACAACATAGCCCGTTAGAAGGTGGATCCAACATTTTTAAGGTTGAATGACTTCTTATGGTAAGAAAACATACCATAAGGAAAAATAAATGTGCTTTTATGTTGGTCCTTGGGATTGATTTGGATATGATTGTAATTGGAAAAACCATCCGTAAATGAGAAAATATCGTTCATGGCACACTCGTTAACGATCTGAATGATGAAGGGAGTCAGATAGTTATCCATTAGGTAGTCTTTGTTCATATGTCTAAAATCCATGAAAACTTGTATGGTTCCCTACTTATTATCAATGGGAACTGGTTGGACACCCATTTAGTTAAGGGAAACAGGTAGATGAATCAGACTTTGAGAAACTTCTCCACCTTTTCCTTGATCACAATGGATTTCCTTGGATTTTTAGGTCATATCATTTTTTGAACAAGCTTAATGTTTTTATATGTTCCAATTTCACATTCAACAATCTTGGGATCGATGCCAAACATCTCTTCATAAGTCCAAGAAAATACATCGTGGAACTCCTTGAAAAGGGTAGTATAGATATGAACCTCATGAGGGGAACAATATTCCTTGATAAATATGTTTTCCACAACATCTCATTTCCTATAAATATTGATTATTATTGTATTAGAAATGTTATCCATATTCCCCTCGGCATATATTATTTGAGTTGATAAGGTGTTCCCACACCAATCAACATGACTATTCATGGTGATATTAATATCTCCATGCTCTATTTTGTCCAAGTCAGGAAGGAAGTATGAACGATGGTGAAAATATTCCCAAGGCTTCTCGGAGCTAGTCATGGCCTCAAGAATGGATTTATTATAAGGAAAAGCCAAATCCAAAGGGTCCATAGTGTAGATGGAGGCCCAAATGAGCAAGGTACACTAATCTATCTCTTTTGTTGAAGAGGAGTAGGATCGGTGTCTATAGAGGCATATTGAATTGACTAATTTGAAAATTCGACCACATACAATGGCATGGCCATTCTTGCATGCCCATCCTCTACTACAAAGACAAAAGGATCAGGTAGAACCCACAGGTCCTCAAAATAGGATGTCTAAAAGTAAAAACTTTTGGTAGTGGGGATCTGAGAAATTTACGAAGTCATGCATGTTAGAGATGAGTCAATCTAATATGTGGGTGGTGTGATGTTAAAAGTTCCCATAAGTCAAGGATACATCCCAATGCCTATGCTCCCATAGGATCTCAAGGAATTATAAATTAAAGGAACATTAGGTCTTGATGATGAAGTTGGATCAATAAAACAAAAGGAAAACTCAAATTTACCATGATGATCTTTCCCTAATGCAGAACTCAAATGACCTAGAAGACCAAGGAGACAACAATTTTCATCATGTAGTTCTAACTACGCCCTACAAGGAGGTCATAATCAAGTGGAGAATCAACCACTTCCACCTCTACGTTAACATTTTTTCCCCCTAATTCAATAGGAAATTCAGGATGATTCCATGAGGCATGAACACGTGCCCTTTGAAGGATTTTAACATGGTGGGAGAAGGAGAAATCTCAGGGGAGCCAAGAGCTTGCCAAAAAGACAAGGACACGATGAAAGTGGATGTTCCTTCATCTATAACCATCTTGAATATGTTAGTATTGTGATACAACACTTGGATTTGGAAAGTGATATAGTGAGGAAGCATGGGCTTTGAATTGTATGGGCCAAAAGCTATTAACTGAGAGTTGACATGATCGACAGCTCCTATAGAAAAACGTAATGCTCTCCTTTTCATGGGACAAATTTGCAGAAACTCTAAGGAAGACATAGCACATGGTGCCTCGGCTGGATCTTCCATGATGGAATAATTTTGATCCACCCTAGAATTTGGGTTATGCATTGACCTTTTAAGCACACCCTTAGGTGTGCATGGAATTTTTCCAGCCATAGGTTTCTCTATGTGAAGACGGTTTTGTGAGTCAAGAGAAGGATCTTTCCTTTTAGTACTAGAGTCAAAGGCTTCATAGTTACAATCCATGGTATGGAGATCTAATCTCATTCACACATGTAAACATCCGTTGGGTTTCCCCCTTGTGAAGGGGCTCCTTGGTTGCCCTTTTGTGGAGGTGAAAGATTATTTTGGAAACCAAATACCACTTATTGAGCATGAGGAGGAAAAGGGTTAGCTAACATAGTAGTTTGTTTGTGGGCATCATGTTGTGACAACATTCATTAGGATTCATCTATCTTGGGGAATTGATGGGTCAAATGGTCTTCCTTACAAAGTTTACAAGGAAATTTTTCCTTCTTCCTATATTTTTTACCCCCGCCAATATTGTTATTGTTGTTCATGTTATTTCATCTTCCGTTCTTCTTATATTTATTCTTTTTTCCTTCCTTTAGGTTGTTGGTTACCCTTGGGGTTGGATGTCTGCACTAAGTGGACATCATAGGATTGAAGTGGAGGAGAGGTAGAGGTGGTGGCATGCAAGGCCATAGGAATATGAAGAGATATTTGTCTCCTTTGGTTCATCATGGAATTATTCATGGAACCAACCATGCCATCATCATGTCATCCTGGCTTGGACTTTGCGGGATCAGTGTCTACCCTCGATGCATTGGGTAAGATCTCATATATGACCCTAGAATGGGAATAAACCAAGTCTAGCTGTTGGGACTTGAAAATAGCCTCTTCTTCAATTGTGACCCATAAAATGGAGACATCCTTAGAAATATATGGAAGTGAGGATTTCAAAAATCACTCTAATAAAAATTCATGACGAATATAGGATTTAATCATATGTCATCATCTTCACCACTCTTGAATATGATCAGATATGTGAGTGACATTATCCTATGAGAAAGAAGACAAAGCTTAGTTCGTAAGTCATACCGAATGAGTAACTATATGGGATTGAGGAATGCCAAAGGAAAAGTGTCAAAGGTTCTAAAGGAAGATAATGTGAGCTTGATATACCACTTTTCTGCAACCCCAGTCAGGATGCACTAAAAAATTCTTATCCTAATGGAGTCATCCATTAAGGAGTTAGAAGAGCGTCAAAGGTGAAATTTCATTACACAGTTTTTTGGATCCTCACCAGTATTTCCCTCAAACTTCAGAATATTCGAGAGAATTTTAGTAGAGACTAAGGGGAAATTCATATTTTGAAGCATCGGGTCCTTCGTAAGCTTCACCAAATTGGGGAGATTCAACATTGAGATAATAGAGAGTCTCGGCTATGTTGTCGAGTTCCAACTTTTCGGTTTTTTCCCCATTGATTGGTTGGTACTTGTAGATTTTAACCTTGTACAATATTTACTGCAAACAATTTTTCAGTAAAAGAACAAAAAAAATACAATGGCAAATACAAACATTACACAGATATTTTTCACCTGGAAACCCAAACTAGGAAAACCAACATATTCTATATTCATTCATTGTGATACATTGTTTACAATACAATATACATATAGGATCCAATGACATCCAAAACCCTAACCCAATGACTTGGATTATTCAACAATACTAAGGATTTTTTTTTTTATCTAGGTTTTTGGTTTGAAGTGGAAGGCACCTGAACATAAGGAAGGAGTTGTCCATACATGGATTTAGAAAGTTTGGAAAGGGATTTCTCCCTGAGGGCATCATGGTAGAAGAGAAGGCTCCGCTTACCTAGTTTCCAAGACTTAGGAAAGGATTTCTCCCCATTGGCTTCCCCATAGAAGGAAATACACATCCCATTCAGTTACCAAAACCCTAAGGAGGATGGTTTCCATTGGGATACCTAGAAGATATAAATGTTCCTCTCCTTAGTGTCAACATTAACCGAGGGATATGCCCCCCTCCCTATGGAAAGGAAGAAAAAGGAGTGGATGAACTCCCCACAAACATGCTAATACTAGGGAAAATCTATGGAAAATTGGTTGCAACATGAAACATCCTATTAGAAAAAATTCCAAAGGAAAAAGAACCTCCAGCATATTAGGTAGAGGGTTGTGGTCCCACCCCACTATTAGGAATAGACGAGGGAGGAATAATAAATCTTCTTGATGAGACCAAAGGCAACATACTTGGTGCAAACGATATGGGAGGAGTAACTCCTCTACCAATGGTTTCCAATATGGGGGTGTGAATGCCCCTAGTCAACCAATATGAGATGAAAACATTGGCTAGTATAGGCCACTGAATGCTTGGATTACTGTGAACCCAAGTGTGAAAAGGGGAAGATCCAAGAGGCTTAGTGAGAGGTGGGTTGAAATTAACAGGAGTTGAATAAGTAATATCCTCAATCTTGACATGATCGATATCACCCTGATGTAAAGGAACACCTCTGTGAATCTGAATGTAACCATCCAAATTCCTTACAAATCCTTCATCCTTGATATCCTCATTAGTGAGACCTTCCCTTGTAGGATTGTCCACATCTTTATGAGTCTTGCACGTTGTCTCTAATGAACAAATGTTGTTCAGCATATACCTTCTAGGAGGCACCTTGATGTTTTTAGGTGAAATAACATGAGTCCTTGTTGACCAATGGAGTAGTTGGTCAACCACTTTGAATGAAATATCCAAAAGAAGTGAGAAATACACAACCTAATACCAACTATAAAAAAAGAAACATGCAACTAAAATGATCCTAAAAAGAATCAACAGACAAACCACTCTTCCAAGGCTCAACCCAGGTTGGTTAGGTCCTAAGTCCAAGGCAATGAAGAGCTAATAAAAGGGTCTTCCAAAGATTTATATGGGTTTATCAAGTCCCGAGACTGATCAATGAAGGAGAAAGAGACATTTACGTAACCTTCTCACAATGTTCGCCTAAGGTGCAAGTACCCTCTCGAAGATGGGCACCCTCCAAAGGAGCTGAAATGATGATTAAGCATCTTCCTCAGGTACCGCGAGTACTTCCCCCTTGTAGTCACCCAAGCCATTAAAGTTACCAATTCACAATTGGTGACTGGGCATAATATTCATGGGTCAATATCACACATATGGGTAGGGAATTAAATCTTGAAGCTTCCAAAAGAATTGTCACCTAAAGCACCTTAGCACTTTGGAAACCCCCATACACATAGTGATCCAACATACACTAAAGAAAGAAAAGGAGGGGATATCACCTCCACCTACCCTAATGCAACCTTTTGCTTAACAATTGTGTTAGAGGTGCTTTCCAGGTAAGCACTCCTTGCTACTCCTAGGCCTTTTTCACTCTCTAATCAACTCTAGTTTCAAGTTTGCAGCCTTGGAGAATTTACTCTCCAAGTTATTCCAAGGCCTTAAATCCTATACTAATGTTTTCTCTTCTAGAAAGAAAATAGTCTCGTTATTTTTATATTAAGTATTTTTTTCAGTTGTTTGTTGATGACTCAGAGGTTATGGATGTACAACTAGTGATGTTTGAAAGACTCAAAGAAGAAATAATTAATAAGAACATTGACATCCAAATTGCACCAATTCTTCAATGAAAGTAGTTATAACATGAACAATTTTTAAAAGCAAATTCAATACAATATGAAAAACTCTTAATACAATTTTCTTTTTCTTGTAAAAACTAGAAACTTTCAAACATAATTCAATTAAACAAGCAAACGAAAAATGTAGCTAGACAAGCCAACCTCAAACACGCTAACAACAAAACAAGAAAAGACACCTAAAACACTTTTTCTTTCTCAACAATAAATGCTAAATGAAACATCTTTTGGAATTTGGTGACAACGAATTTCCAAGAATAGATTTAGATCCTATTATTCTGCGTTGGTTGCAACTAAATAGACCAATTTGGAATATGGATAGGGGTGTATTTAATAATCAGTTTCATGTGTAAATGTATATAAATTTATGTAAGCTCATAGAGGCAAATGAGAGATGTATTAGTGAATTTGTTGTAGTCTCCATGATATGAATAATAAGACAACCAATACCTCTGCTTGGTGGACGTAGCCCAACGTTTGGGTGAACCATGTGAAATCTATGTGTTTCTTATCTGTGTGATTGTTGATTATCATATGTGAATTGTGTTTTCTGCATTTGCAATTCTAACAATTGGTATCAGAGAGAAGGTGAATTGAGTAGGTTCCTCGGGTGGAAATCTGAGTAGAAGATCATCGATGCTCCCTATGCAGTGTTAGAGGCACGCTGACGCACTCACACTTGTGAAATTCCAATTTTCGAAAAACTCACGCACCCGGAAAATGCATCACAGAGTGTTAGCGCTCCCCCGTCCATAGTGAGGGAGCATTGATACAAAACTAGTGCTCCCCCATCCATAGTGAAAGAGTGTTGATCTCCATTAAGAAAACATTTGCATGTTTTTTATGAAGTGAAAAAGTAAATGTATGTTTTTTATGGAGTGATTTTTTTTTTACAATATTTGGAATTAAAATATTGTTTGCATAAAACAAAAGGGTGGAGGATGTTTTAAAAGGTTTTTTTTATGGAGTAAATGTATAAAGTAAAAAGTAAAGGTGAATTTTATTTTTTATTTTTAAGAGGTGAGGTTAGTAAAAATGGATTTTTTATTAAACCTTTTGGAGTTTATACCATTATTCCTCCACATATATATATTTTAAAGGGATTGGTTATTATAAGCAGTGGTTTTGGAATTTTTTCTTCTACTAATGGCGAAAACTCAGAGTGCTAAATTTGAAATCGAGAAGTTCTATGGAAAGTACAATTTCGAGATCTGGAAGTTTAAGATGCACGATCTTCTCGTGCAACAAGGCATGGTGAAGGCACTTTTGGGAAAAGAAAAGAAACCCGTGACCATAACATATGAAAATTGGGATGAAATCGATGCGAGAGAACTGAGTGTCATATGCTTGTGTTTGGTCGATGATGTTTTGTTCAACATTGTCTCAGAGAAGACAACAGTCGGTTTGTGTACGAAGCTGGAAAGCTAGTATATGATGAAGTCCTTGACAAACCTGATCTTCCTGAAAAGATAATTGTACAGTTTGCACATGAAAGAAGGTACGAAAATAGTTGATCATTTAAATACTCTTAATACTCTTTTAGTCCAGTTGACTAGCATAAGAGTGAAATTCGAATTTGAAAATAAGGCAATTAAATTATTGTTTTCTTTGCCCAAGTCATGGGATCACTTTGTTACCTTTATTAGTTTCAGTTCACCATAAATTATTGAGTTTGATGTTGTTGTTGGAGATTCACTGTCTGAGGAAACAAGGAAGAAATCTAATCTAGAAACATCTACATCTAAGGCAATGATGGTCAGAGGCAGACCTAAAGAAAGAGGACATGTTCAGAGGATTTTCTCTCAGTCAAATTCGAAGGGAAAGAAGAGCAATCTTAAGTGTTGGCTTTGTGGCAAATCTGGACACCTGAAGAAGGATTGTTGGAAGAGACAACAAGCCTCCAAAGAATACCTTCGAAAAGAGACGAAGGAATAAAATGCAACAGAAATAGGTTCAACAACAGGTTCATGTATGATTGATGAAGTTTTATCAATTAGTATTGGTTCACGTCATGATCAACAGTGGTTATTAAATTATGGTGCTTCAAATCACATGTGTCTTCATATACACTGGTTTGTTACTTACCAGTCTATAGATGATGGAATAGTTTAGATGGGAAATGATATCTCATGTAAAGTTGTGGGAATTGGTAGCATTTGAATTAAGATGTTTGATGGAACTGTTAATACCAACTAATGTGAGACATGTACCTGATCTTAGGAAGAACCTAATTTCTTTGGGAGTATTAGACACTGGAGGATATACGAGTATTGTTTAAAGTGGAGTGAGTATGATCATTGTTGATGATATGTTTTTAGCAAGTAAAACCATAACTGAGATCAACAGGTTAAAGGCTCAGATGGATAGGACGTTCGATATGAAACATCTAGGAGCAGCAAGGTAGATTTTGGGCATGGAGATATTCAGAGACAGAATGTTAAGCTTTGGTTGTCACAACAAAAGTATGTTGAGGAGATACTTTTGAGGTTTGGTATGAACGATGTGAAAACAATTTCAGTCCTTTTGGCTTCCCATTTTAAGCTTTCTTCAAGTTTATGTCCTAGTACAAAAGAAGAAAAGGAATATATGTCT
>JASDQU010107474.1:215380-236085 GCA_032191745.1 Picea mariana | reverse complement strand
CCAACTCCCTGAATATTCCAGCACCAACTGGATGGAAGCACCAACTTCCTGAAAGTTCCAGCACCAACTGGATGGAAGTACCAACTTCCAGTTACATAGGCTCCAACCTGTATAACAGAGAACACTTGTTCTCCCTAGCACCACCCTGCCACCCTGGTTTCTCTGGCTACAACCAGATGGAAGCTACAACTTCTTGTGTTCAAGCTCCCACTTGAACCTATGAGGACAATAGTCCTCCCGAGCACCTCCCAACCTCCCTAGAAAATTAAAGGATGAATACACATACAATTTATGCAGATAAATCACTTCTTACCATTCTTTTTCTGTTCTGTAATTCTTCTCTTTCTCTGTCCATCCAGCAAGTCTCCTCTGCATCACATTGTTCTGTCATTCTGCTCTTCTTCTGCTTGCTCTATTGTTCTTCTCTTCTTCTGCTTGCTCTATTGTTCTTCTCTTCTTCTGCTCTGCTCTATCATTCTGCTCTACTGCTATCATTCTGCTCTACTGCTATCATTCTGCTCTGCATTTCATCTCATTCTGTACCTCATCTCAAAATATCACACCACGCATCTCTTTCTTACTATTTCATTCTTTTTCCCTCCAGAACGGCCAACCCGACACAGTCTGTTTCATCTACTTTTATACACGCGGGCACAACATTTCAACTTCCCAACTCCTTGGGCAAACTGACGACAACTGTCCAGCCAACCGAAACGCCAAACGATCGACAACTAATTTGCAATCATGAGTTTTACTAACAGATTTGTAACTGAAAGTGATAAGTGTGCATGGAAGAATAATAACACTCTGATCACATTCAAACCTTATCTGCACCGTTGGATAATCTTCATTGTTCTTTCCTTTTAAATCAAGTTTCGACATTCTTCATGTTCAGTGTTCTTTTCACTTATAAATCTCGATACACAAAATTCCATATATCGGTCAAATCAACGATCCAGGTGCAATCTTGACTCAACAGCTACGATTTTGTCGCGATATCGCATATCGCGATCTTGGCATTGTTGTAGTGTGTTCTTGTCTCCTTGATATCGCAATTCATGAAACTCTGATGTGGAGTATGATCAACGGTTCAGGTGCGATCTTGACTCAACAGTTGCGATTGAATCGCAATATCGTGTTTCATGATTTTGGAAGTCTCGTTGTATTTGTTCACTTGCCATTCCATGTTGCGATCCCCGAAACTCCGACACGATCTAGAATCAACGGTCTAGATCATAGCCTGATCTGACGGCTCAGATTGCATCACCATTTCTCATATCGCGAAATCGGCACTCCTAAGGTCAAGTGACTTTGTCACTTCAAAGTTCTGATCCCCGATGCCGATGCGCCTCTTTCCACGCGCTAGATCTATTGGCTATAAACCTTGGCCCATATGACTGTCAACACATGACCTCGGTCAAACCTCTCATCATGGTTTCGGCATTTTCGATGTCACCATGCACATGCCTACGAAATTCCCGATCCTCCGATCCCCGATTCTTCGATGAAGGAAATCAACGGTCTAGATATCATTCTTGCTTTAGCAGCTGCGATCAAATCGTGAAATCGCATATCGCGATTTCGGGGTTTTCGTTGTCAAGTGTATTGGACATTTCAAAGTCCCGATCCCCAATTCTCCGATGAAGCCTTCTGTTGAGCTTCTCCCGGTGGCGCCCGATCGCTGCCATGCTTATCTCCCTCACAGCTTCTGCAGATCTGACGGCTGACGGGTGTCTGCTTCCGATCTGACAGCTCAGATCCTCTCTCCGACAAGGGCTGTAAACTGCGGTCCAGATTGATTTTGGATTCAACGATTATGGTTGAATCGTGATCTTGTTGCAATCTGTCTGATACAAACCCATCAATGACAACAACCATTCGCTGTCTGCAAATTTTCCATCAATGACAACACCTCTCAACATGCATTCGCTACTTGTTCAATAATTGCCAACAAAAAGATGACACATAAATTCCATCATACAAATGTCAACAAAACGTCATAGGTCAAGAGACACCATGAAGACAATTGAAATCATCAAATCAAAAGAAATAACCAACACCCATCAAACATAGTCATCAATCAAGATAAAACCCCCAACTCCCCCAATGTAGGCAAAGAGATATCATTAGGCTCAAGTAGTATACGATTATGCAATATGATTTGAATTTTAGTAGGGTGGGGCATTTCCTTTTGCTTGTAAAATAAAAAGTAAAGGTGGGTTTTTGTGGGCACAACAGGTGATAACGGGAAAAGGAGGAGTAGGTTGTGCACACATATTCCTTGTAAATACTTGGAATTGATGGCACTTCTTGACTGCTTCCACACAATACTTGAAAATTTATGGCCATAAGTACCTGGGGTGAAATATGTTTTGGGTTATTGCTAACCTAGAAATATGACCACAAGAAGCTCCACTGTGGAAATCATTTAGAAAATTATCTTCTTCTTTGTGAATTAATCAATTTCACAAGATAGAATCCACCCCTTGGTGATACAAAGTGTCACCAATGATGAGGTATTTTTTAAAATGGTGACACACACGACATTGTTTATCTCACATTAGTTAGAATGGAACCTTTGATTCTGGATATAGACAAGTGTATCCCCATACCAAGGATCACTCAAGGAACTGAGGAATAAATGTGCATTTGGGAACAATTTAGCCGCAAGCTCATCCCCACCCTTTTTTCGAAACTCTGGCATCAATTCGGCAAAAACCAATGATTTCTTCGACTTGGACAAAGTAAATTCTAGATCAAATTATTGTAGCATCACAATACATTCGTTGTTATTTCCCCTATGACTCGCTGGATCAAGAAAAATTAGAAGGGATTCATCTCTATAATGACTGTGGTTTTCCTAAGGAGAATGTAATGTTGAAGTTGTTAAACAACATGGACTACTACTAAGGAAAATTTTTCAATGTGTGATAACCTAAGTTTAGGTCTGGAAAGGCTCTTGATAATATAATACACCACATACTCCTGATGTAAATCATGTTCTTATACTAGAACCACTCCAATGGTTGATTCTAATGTCGCTAGGTATAACAAAAAATTTATGCCATAATCTAAAGGACTAAACATGGGGAGAAGACATACGTGCCTTTTCGAAGGCATCATAATGTCTATGAGTAAAATCATCCCAAATGAACGAGACACCTTTCTTTAACAAACACATAAATCCCTTGATGAACTTAGCATAATTAGCGATAAAATGACATAGAAAGTTATCCTTTCCTTGGAATCTTTACAACTAGCATATCGTGCACGAGGGAAGCAACTAAACTATTTCCTCCACTTTAGTGAATCAACCATGATCACCATATTGGACACAATGAATCCTAACAATACCTTAGAGATGATGCAAAAAATACACTTTTGAGGATTCAAACAAATCTTATAGTGACAAAATATATCAAACATGGCACGAAGATGTGTGGGATGATATGACCTCTTGCAAGAGTGTGAAAGCAAATCATCGAAGTATGCTTTGATGATATGTTTGATGTCATGGAAGGCATATGACATAGCCCGTTAGAAGGTGGATCCAACATTTTTAAGGTTGAATGACTTCTTATGGTGAGAAAACATACCATAAGGAAAAATAAATGTTCTTTTATGTTGGTCCTTGGGATTGATTTGGATATGATTGTAATTGGAAAAACCATCCATAAATGAGAAAATATTGTTCATGGCACACTCGTTAACGATCTGAATGATGAAGGGAGTCAGATAGTTATCCCTTAGGTAATCTTTGTTCATATGTCTAAAATCCATGAAAACTTGTATGGTTCCCTACTTCTTATCAATGGGAACTGGTTGGACACCCATTTAGTTAAGGGAAACAGGTAGATGAATCAGATATTGAGCAACTTCTTCACCTTTTCCTTGATCACAGTGGGTTTCCTTGGATTTCTAGGTCACATCATTTTTTGAACAAGCTTAATGTTTTCATATGTTCCAATTTCACGTTCAACAATCTTGGGATCGATGCCAGACATCTCTTCATAAGTCCAAGAAAATACATCGTAGAACTCCTTGAAAAGGGTAGTATAGATATGAACCTCGTGAGGGGAACAATATTATTTGATAAATATGTTTTCCACAACATCTCATTTCCTAGAAATATTGATTAGTATTGTATTAGAAATGTTATCCATATTCCCCTTGGCATATATTATTTGAGTTGCTAAGGTGTTCCCACACCAATCAACATGACTAGTCATGGTGATATTAATATATCCATGCTCTATTTTGTCCAAATCAGAAAGGAAGTATGAACAATGGTGAAAATATTCCCAAGGCTTCTCGGAGCTAGTCATGGCTTCAAGAATGGATTTATTATAAGGAAAAGCCAAATACAAAGGGTCCATAGTGTAGATGGAGGCCCAAATGAGCAAGGTACACTAATCTATCTCTTTTGTTGAAGAGGAGTAGGATCGGTGTCTACAGAGGCATATTGAATTGACTAATTTGAAAATTCGACCACATACAATGGCATGGCCATTCTTGCATGCCCATCCTCTACTACGAAGACAAAAGGATCAGGTAGAACCCATGGGTCCTCAAAATAGGATGTATGAAAGTAAAAACTTTTGGTAGTGGGGATCTGAGAAATTTACGAAGTCATGCATGTTAGAGATGAGTCAATCTAATATGTGGGCGGTGTGATGTTAAAAGTTCCCATAAGTCAAGGATACATCCCAATGCCTATGCTCCCATAGGATCTCAAGCAATTATAAATTAAAGGAACATTAGGTCTTGATGATGAAGTTAGATCAAGAAAACAAAAGGAAAACTCAAATTTACCATGATGATCTTTCCCTAATGAGAAACTCAAATGACCTAGAAAACCAAGGAGACAACAATTGTCATCATGTAATTCTAACTATGCCCTATAAGGAGGTCGTAATCAAGTGGAGAATCAACCACTTCCACCTCTACGTTAACAATTTTTCCCCCTAATTCAGCAGGAAATTCAGGATGATTCCATGAGGCATGAACACATGCCCATTGAAGGATTTTAACATGGTGGGAGAAGAGAAATCTTAGGGGAGACAAGAGCTTGCCAAAAAGACAAGGACACAATGCAAGTGGATGTTCCTTCATCTATAACCATCTTGAATATGTTAGTATTGTGATACAACACTTGGATTTGGAAAGTGATATGGTGAGGAAGCATGGGCTTTGAATTGTATGGGCCAAAAGTTATTAACTGAGAGTTGACGTGATCGACATCTCCTATAGAAAAAAGTAATGCTCTCCTTTTCATGGGACAAATTTGCAGAAACTCTAAGGAAGACATAGCACATGGTGCCTCGGCTAGATATTCCATGATGGAATAATTTTGATCCACCCTAGAATTTGGGTTATGCATTGACCTTTTAAGCACACCCTTAGGTGTGCATGGAATTTTTCCATCCATAGGTTTCTCTATGTGAAGACGGTTTTGTGGGTCAAGAGAAGGATCTTTCCTTTTATTACTAGAGTCAAAGGCTTCATAGTTACAATCCATGGTATGGATATCTACATCTCATTCACACATGTAAACATCCATTGGGTTTCCCCCTTGTGAAGGGGCTCCTTGGTTGCCCCCTTGTGGAGGTGAAAGATTATTTTGGAAACCAAATACCACTTATTGAGAGTGAGGAGGAAAAGGGTTAGCTAACATAGTAGTTTGTTTTTGGGCATCATGTTGTGAAAACATTCATTAGGATTCATCTATCTTGGGGAATTGATGGGTCAAATGGTCTTCCTTACAAAGTTTACAAGGAAATTTGTCCTTCTTCTTATATTTTTTACCCCCGCCAATATTATTATTGTTGTTCATGTTATTTCATCTTCCCTTCTTCTTATATTTATTATTTTTTCCTTCCTTTAGGTTGTTGGTTACCCTTGGGGTTGGATGTCTGCACTAAGTGGACATCATAGGATTGAAGTGGAGGAGAGGTAGAGGTGGTGGCATGCGGGGCCATAGAAATATGAAGAGATATTTGTCTCCTTTGGTTCATCATGGAATTATTCATGGAACCAACCATGCCATCATCATGTCATCCTGGCTTGGACTTTGTGGGATCAACGTCTACCCTCGATGCATTGCGTAAGATCTCATACAAGACCCTAGAATGGGAATAAACCAAGTCTAGCTATTGGGACCTGAAAATAGCCTCTTATTCAATCATGACCCATAAAATGGAGGCATCCTTAGAAATATATGGAAGTGAGGATTTCAAAAACCACTCTAATAAAAATTCATGACGAATATAGGATTTAATCATATGTCATCATCTTCACCACCCTTGAATATGATCAGATATGTGAGTGACATTATCCTATTAGAAAGAAGACAAAGCTTAGTTCCTAAGTCATACCGAATGAGTAACTATATGGGATTGAGGAATGCCAAAGGAAAAGTGTCAAAGGTTCTAAAGGAAGATAATGTGAGCTTGATATACCACTTTTATGCAACCCCAGTCAGGATGCACTAAAAAATTCTTATCCTAATGGAGTCATCCATTAAGGAGTTAGAAGAACGTCAAAGGTGAAATTTCATTACACGATTTTTTGGATCCTCACCAGTATTTCCCTCAAACTTCAGAATATTCGAGAGAATTTTAGTAGAGACTAAGGGGAAATTCATATTTTGAAGCATTGGTTCCTTCATAAGCTTCACCAAATTGGGGAGATTCAACATTGAGATAATAGAGAGTCTCGTCTATGTTTTCGAGTTCCAACTTTTGGGTTTTTTCCCCATCGATTGGTTGGTACTTGTAGATTTTAACCTTGTACAATATTTACTGCAAACAATTTTTCATTAAAAGAACAGAAAAAATACAATGTAAAATACAACATTACACAGATATTTTTCCCCTAGAAACCCAAACTAGGAAAACCAACATATTCTATATTCATTCATTGTGATACATTGTTTACAATACAATACACATATAGGAGCCAACGATATCCGAAACCCTAACCCAACGACTTGGATTTGTCAACAACCCTAAGGATTGTTTTTTTTATCTAGGTTTTTGGTTTGAAGTGGAAGGCACCTGAACATAAGGAAGGAGTTGTCCATACATGGATTTAGAAAGTTTGGAAAGGGATTTCTCCCTGAGGGCATCATGGTAGAAGAGAAGGCTTCACTTACCAAGTTTCCAAGACTTAGGAAGGGATTTCTCCCCATTGGCATCCCCATAGAAGGAAATACCCATCCCATTCAGTTACCAAAACCCTAAGGAGGATGGTTTCCATTGGGATACCTAGAAGATATAAATTTTCCTCTCCTTAGTGTCAACATTAACGCAGGGATATGCCCCCCTCCCTATGGAAAGGAAGGAAAAGGAGTGGATGAACTCCCCACAAACATGCTAATACTAGGAAAAATCTATGGAAAATTGGTCGCAACATGAAACATCCTGTTAGAAAAAAATCCAAAGGAAAAAGAACCTCCACCATATTAGGTAGAGGGTTGTGGTCCCACCCCACTATTATGAATAGACGAGGGAGGGATAAGAAATCTTTTCGATGAGACCAAAGGCAACATACTTGGTGCAAACGATATGGGAGGAGTAACTCCTCTACCAATGGTTTCCAATATGGGGGTGTGAATGCCCCTAGTCAACCCATATGAGATGAAAACATTGGCCAGTATAGGCCATTGAATGCTTGGATTACTGTGAACCCAAGTGTGAAAAGGGGAAGATCCAAGAGGCTTAGTGAGAGGTGGGTTGAAATTAACAGGAGTTGAATAAGTAATATCCTCAATCTTGACATGATCGATATCACCCTGATGTAAAGGAACACCTCTGTGAATCTGAATGTAACCATCCAAATTCCTTACAAATCCTTCATCCTTGATATCCTCATTAGTGAGACCTTCCCTTGTAGGATTGTCCACATCTTTATGAGTCTTGCACGTTATCTCTAATGAACAAATTTTGTTAAGCATATACCTTCTAGGAGGCACCTTGATGTTTTTAGGTGAAATAACATGAGTCCTTGTTGACTACTGGAGTAGTTGGTCAACCAGTTTGAATGAAATATCCAAAAGAAGTGAGAAATACACAACCTAATACCAACTATACAAAAAGAAACATGCAACTAAAATGATCCTAAAAAGAATCAACAGACAAACCACTCTTCCAAGGCTCAACCCAGGTTGGTTAGGTCCTAAGTCCAAGGCAATGAAGAGCTAATAAAAGGGTCTTCCAAAGATTTATATGGTTTTATTAAGTCCCAAGACTGATCAATGAAGAAGAAAGAGACATTTACGTAACCTTCTCACAACGTTCGACTAAGGTGCAAGTACCCTCTCAAAGATGGGCACCCTCCAAAGGAGCTGAAATGATGATTAAGCATCTTCCTCAGGTACCGTGAGTACTTCCCCCTCGTAGTCACCCATGTGAAATCCTATTACAAGCCATTAAAGTTACCAATTCAAAATTGGTGACCAGGCATAATATTCAAGGGTCAATATCACACATATGGGTAGGAAATTAAATCTTGAAGATTCCAAAAGAATTGTCACCTAAAGCACCTTAGCACTTTGGAAACCCCCATACACGTAGTGATCCAACATACACTAAAGAAAGAAAAGGAGGGGATATCACCTCCACTTACCCTAATGCAACCTTTTGCTTAACAATTGTGTTAGAGGTGCTTTTCCGGTAAGCACTCCTTGCTACTCCTAGGCCTTTTGCACTCTCTAATCAACTCTAGTTTCAAGTTTGCAGCCTTAGAGAATTTACTCTCCAAGTTATTCCAAGGCCTTAAATCCTATACTAATGTTTGCTCTTCTAGAAAGAAAATAGTCTAGTTATTTTTATATTAAGTATTTTTTTCGGTTGTTTGTTGATGACTCAGAGGTTATGGATGTACAACTAGTGATGTTTGAAAGACTCAAAGAAGAAATAATTAATAAGAACATTGACATCCAAATTGCACCAATTCTTCAATGAAAGTAGTTATAACATGAACAATTTTTAAAAGCAAATTCAATACAATATGAAAAACTCTTAATACAATTTTCTTTTTCTTGTAAAAACTAGAAACTTTCAAACATAATTCAATTAAACAAGAAAGCGAAAAATGTAGCTAGACAAGCCAACCTCAAACACGCTAACAACAAAACAAGAAAAGATACCTAAAACACTTTTTCTTTCTCAACAATAAATGCTAAATGAAACATCTTTTGGAATTTGGTGACAACGAATTTCCAAGAATAGATTTAAATCCTATTATTTTGCATTGGTTGCAACTAAATAGACCAAGTTGGAATATGGATAGGGGTGTATTTAATAATAAGTTTCCTGTGTAAATGTATATAAATTTATGTAATCTCATAGAGGCAAATGAGAGATGTATTAGTGAAGCTGTTGTAGTTTCCACGATATGAATAATAAGACAACCAATACCTCGGCTTGGTGGACGTAGCCCAACGTTTGGGTTAACCATGTGAAATCTATGTGTTGCTTATCTGTGTGATTGTTGATTATCATATGTGAATTGTGTTTTCTGCATTTGCAATTCTAACAATTGGTATCAGAGTGAAGGTGAATTGAGTAGTTTCCTTATGTGGAAATCTGAGTAGGAGGTCATTGATGCTCCCTATGCAGTGTTAGAGGCATGCCGACACACTCACACTTGTGAAAATCCTATTTTCGAAAAACTCACACACCCAAAAAATGCATCACAGAGTGCTAACGCTCCCCCATCCATAGTGAGGGAGCATTGATACAAAACTAGCACTCCCCCATCCATAGTGAAGGAGCATTGATCTCCATTAAGAAAACATTTGCATGTTTTTTATGAAGTGAAAAAGTAAAGGTATGTTTTTTATGGAGTGATTTTTTTTTTACAATCTTTGGAATTAAAATATTGTTTGCATAAAACAAAAGGGTGGAGGATGTTTTAAAAGTTTTTTTTTTATGGAATAAATGTATAAAGTAAAAAGTAAAGGTGAATTTTATTTTTTATTTTTAAGAGGTGAGGTTAGTAAAAATGATTTTTTTATTAAAAATTTTGGAGTTTATACTATTATTCCTCCACATATATATTTTTTAAAGGGATTGGTTATTATAAGCAGTGGTTTTGGAATTTTTTCTTATACTAATGGCGAAAACTCAGAGTGCTAAATTCGAAATCGAGAAGTTCTATGGAAAGAACAATTTTGAGATCTGGAAGGTTAAGATGCACGATCTTCTCGTGCAACAAGGCGTGGTGAAGGCGCTTTTGGGAAAAGCAAAGAAACCCGTGACCATAACATATGAAGACTGGGATGAGATCGATGCGAGAGAAATGAGTGTCTTACACCTGTGTTTGGTCGATGATGTTTTGTTCAACATTGTCTCAGAGAAGACAACAGTTGGTTTGTAGACGAAGTTGGAAAGCTTGTATATGACGAAGTCCTTGACAAACATGATCTTCCTGAAAAGATAATTGTACAGTTTGCACATGAAGGAAGGTACGAAAATAGTTGATCATTTAAATACTCTTAATACTCTTTTAGTCCAGTTGACTAGCATGAGAGTGAAATTTGAATTTGAAGATAAGGCAATTAAATTATTATTTTATTTGCCCAAGTCATGGGATCACTTTGTTACCTTTATTAGTTTCAGTTCAACATAAATTATTGAGTTTGATGTTGTTGTTGGAGATTTACTGTCTAAGGAAACAAGGAAGAAATCTAATGTAGAAACCTCTACATCTGAGGCAATGATGGTCAGAGGCAGACCTAAAGAAAGAGGACATGTTCAGAGGGTTTTCTCTCGGTCAAATTCGAAGGGAAAGAAGAACAAGCTTAAGTGTTGGTTTTGTGGCAAATCTGGACACCTAAAGAAGGATTGTTGGAAGAGAAAACAAGCCTCCAAAGAATACCTTCGAAAAGAGACGAAGGAAGAAAATGCAACCGAAATAAGTTCAACAACAGGTTCATGTATGATTGATGAAATTTTATCAATTAGTATTGGTTCATGTCATGATCAACAGTGGTTATTAAATTATGGTGCTTCAAATCACATGTGTCTTCATAGACACTGGTTTGTTACTTACCAGTCTATAGATGATGGAATAGTTTAGATGGGAAATGATATCTCGTGTAAAGTTGTGGGAATTGGTAGCATTCGAATTAAGATGTTTAATGGAACTGTTAAAATACCAACTGATGTGAGACATGTACCTGCGCTTAGGAATAACCTAATTTCTTTGGGAGTCTTAGACACTGGAGAATATAAGAGTATTGTTCAAGGTGGAGTGAGTATGATCATTGTTGATGATATGCTTTTAGCAAGCAAAACCATAACTGAGATCAACAGGTTAAAGGCTCAGATGGATAGGATGTTCGATATGAAACATCTAAGAGAAGGAAGGTAGATTTTGGGCATGGAGATATTCAGAGACAGAATGTTAAGATTTGGTTGTCACAACAAAAATATGTTGAGAAGATACTTTTGAGGTTTGGTATGAACGATGTGAAAACAATTTCAGTTCTTTTGGCTTCCCATTTTAAGATTTCTTCAAGTTTATGTCCTGGTACAAAAGAAGAAAAGGAATATATGGCTTGAATACCATATGCTAATGCAGTAGGAAGTCTAATGTATGCGATGGTTAGAACAAGGCCAGACATTTCACTTGCAGTTGGGATTGTCAGCAAGTATATGGCAAATCCAAGTAAAGAGCATTGGGAAGCAGTGAAATGGGTGCTTCGGTATTGGAGGGGCATAAGTGATTACTAACAGTGGTTGTGAATTAGTCTATGGATATGTTGATTATGATTTTGCAGGTGATTTGGACAGGAGAAGGTCGACTTCAGGGTATGTCTTTACTCTTGCAAGTGGAGCTATTAGTTGGATGTCAAAGCTACAGAACATTGTTGCTTTGGACAAGAGAAGGTCGACTTCAGGGTATGTCTTTACTCTTGCAAGTGGAGCTATGAGTTGGATGTCAAAGCTACAGAACATTGTTGATTTATCCACTCAGAAGCAGAATACGTAGTTGTTTAACATGCTTGCAAAGAGGCAGTTTGGTTGAAAGGTTTGTTTGATGAGTTTGGAATGATGCAGGACAAAGTAAAGTTACTTTGTCATAGTCAAAGTGCTATTCACTTGGCTAACAATCCATCCTACCACACTAAAACAAAACATATACCTATCAAGTACCATTTTGTAAGACAAGTCATCGATGAACGTGGAGTCTCTCTTGAGAAAGTGCATACAAAACAGAACTGCGCAGACATGTTCACAAAATCAGTGCTTTTAGAGAAGCTACAATGGTGCTTGGCTTCTCTTGGCTTGCAGAAAAAGTGATGAACAAAAGGAAGGAGCAAGGTATCAGCTTAATTGTTGTGAAGGTGGAGATTGTTGAATTTGGTGACAACTAATTCCCAAGAATATATTTAGATCCTATTATTATGGGTTGGTTGCAACAACTAAATAGACCAAGTTAGAATATGGATATGAGTGCATTAAATGAATTAGTTTCTTGTGTAAATTACTATAAATTTGTGTATGTCGGTAAAGGCTAAGACAGAGTGAGAGCTGTATGAAAGAAGCTGATGCAATCTCTATGATCTGAATAATAAGACAACCAATACTTATGCTTGGTGGACGTAGCCCAACGTTTGTGTAAACCACGTGAAATCTCTGTGTTTCTTATCTATGTGATTGTTAATTATCATAAATATGTGAATTGTGTTTTCAGCATTTGCAATTCTAACATTTCATATTCACAATATCCATACAAACAAACTGTGTGAGATTCTAAGATATACACGCTCATGATCTCCAAGCGGGCTGTGGTTTCAGCGACGGTATCCGGCCTTGGCTTCCATGGAGACTGCCGAGTGGCACCTTGAAATGAGGGAGCTACCACGACATTTTCCATCACGATGTTGACGTTCTTGGCAAAAAGAAATGAAGCGACTTCTTCTTTTTTGACTCGAAGCTTCACACGCACGGTCGATCTCTGAGTGGAGTATGAAGAAGAAATAATCTGACGCCGCCTCTCTTAATCTTATTAACCACATGATCATCATCTCAGATTGTTTTTTCTTCCTACTCCACTCAGTGATCGACTGTGCGTGTGAAGCTTCGACTCAGAAAAGAAATCTCTCGCAAAGGGCCCTCTATTGTTATTGCTGTTGTAATTGATGAATTCATGATGTGAGAGTGGAGAGGAATGAGATAATAGAGATGACCAGCTACACGCCCAGCCCTTTCTGGAAGAGGAAGACGTGAAGGGTCCCAAGTCCACCAAAGGCGGCTGCCCCGAATATGCCATGATTTGGATAATCGATGAGTATTTCCTTCACAGAAACAGGACTCCGCAGCTTCATCGCCGTTCCGTCGACGAAGACGGTCGACTCCTCCTCGTATGAGCATGAGCATGTTAACCATTCTGCTCCGTATTTTTATTCTGATCTCTGGTACCCTATTCTTCGTATGCATTGTGTGTTTATAAAGAGGCGTTAGAGTGGGTGTTCGGTGACGTAAAGGATAATTTGAGTGGATTGTCATCGCTCTAGTACCCAACACACAGAGACTGATTAGTATAATACGTACTGAGTCTTTCAATTACCTCATCAATCTTTTTTTTTACAATAAAACTCGTTGGGGGCCAACTATTAAATTTGAGTTTTGTTGTTCATGAATTTTATGAAACTATCTATATGATAAACCCCAAATGAATGTTTTAAAGTAAGTGTTGATTCCACCTCCATGTTGCGCATTCACATTGGTATGGAAGGCTGGAGGAATATTTCCGTGAAGCTCTCTTTCACACCCAGTTCAATTACATTTTACTAATGTGGCATGAGGAGGAATAGTTTGTTTGGAGCCCCCTTCACATTAGGATAAAATCAGATTTTCGTGAGCGGGAGCGAGTAGATAAATAAGGTTTCCTTGAGTTGGTGATGAATTACATTTTTCTCCCACTCTCATTAATGTCATTGGTGATGAATAAGATGATATGTCCACTCATAATAGTGGTGATCTAATAGGGATGGGGATTAATGAGAATATTGGTCCAAGTCGCAGCTTCAAAGAGGGGAAGGAAGTCACAAAACCCCCCACCACTTATAGTGAGCAACTGGGAGACTTCATGTCCACCACCATAGGCCTACACAAAAAAAAAATATTCTCAACTCAAGCATATGAGAGACATTGACTCACTGTACGAAGGATATAGAGAAGGCACCATAAGTAACCTCATACAAGCATACATGGGAAAATGAAGATGACCAAGAAGTATAGGACACAATCAAATTTTTTCTCTTCGTAGGAATTCTCTACATAGAATCCCATCAATGCCACCTTCTCTCAAGGCTCTTCACGTTGTAGTTCCCCCAGGATTGGTAGAACGAGGCATTTTTGTTGCTTATCTTCACTCATTGATGTGGAACCTAGGTATGACCAAAAGTTCCTTAAAGTTTGCTATGATATTTTTTCTTAGGAACGAATGTGTTGGAAAAGAAACATAGAGTGAAAAGAAAAAATAAAGTGTTTTGAGTCTGTTGTTTATGGAAATAACACAAATTTATATTCCAAGCAATTCTCGATTACATTCAGTGTTGTTGCACATTCTATTCTTCTTTTTCTCAACTAATACCCTTTACTTCTCTTTTGCATATAAAGATGAATACATCTCCATTACTTATAAACAAAAAAATAATAATATCATACGTGACGCGACCCTACACGACGACGCATGTTCATATCTTTCAATGGTTCACCTCTTGAGGTTGTGTGACACCATGACAATTTTTACTTGACTACTTAGCAGCACCAAGAATACTTCACTCAGACTATGCATATTCACCTAGAGCATACCCGTACTCCGGTCTAGGCTACGGGTGAGTCACACTCTAACTCTGTGCAACTCACTTGTATACTTAGAAAATATTGTTAACAACTTAACACCTAGTCATTATTGAGGCTTGAATCTGTTAGGACCGAAATGACAACCTCATGAAGATATAAATCCTCCCGCGTTTTTATAGAGGTGGTACTACTGTTTGACTTATGGTATTCTTTAATAACTTTAGATCAAGAGATGGTATAGGACCTTATGATAGTCCAATATTTTATGTTCAAAGACAAATAAAAATGTTGAAAGATAAAAGATTAATTTAAAAGAATTCATGAGAGAGGACCAAGAACCTCACACATCACACATTGTAGAAAATAAAGAAAATTTCCTCACATCCATCATAGTGAAAATAAAGATTTATGATCACACACAAAAATAAAAGAAGATGGTCCAGACGCATAAGAGAACTTTTATGGAGTAAACACTTGCATTGCTCAAAAAAAGATTACGATGAATCAATTTCAAATACTTTATACTCAGTTCTTAGAGTAGAGTTATAAAATACAATCAAAATTGATCCCGACTTAGTTCTCTTGGGATTTCTAAAAAATAATAGAGTCTATTACAATGCTTGAAAATTTAAAGGAATTTGTCCAAAGGAATGGAATTAGGGATCCCACAGACCATAAAGCAAACATATACAAGAAGGTAGGATGTATAGAGAAGAAGGTGGGTTGATGTCGAACATCAGAATCTGGAAAGAAGACAAAGAGAAAGTTATCAGGATTTGGTTAAACTTTTTTATTCAAAGAAGAAGAAGAATTGGATGAAAATGGATAAAGAAAGAAGAATTTGATTAGTATGGACTTACTATGATGTTATCTTTCTCCTTTATCTGCTTGTTGTTGCTTCCTTTATATTCTTGCTAGTTGCAATTGGATTACCAGTCATAACTTCCTCTGTCGGAATCTCGAAAATCTTGGTGATTAAAGCATTCAATCATTCTTGAATAAAGTCCCTTAATGGAGCAACAATTACTTCTTGTTTTACCTTAATATTAAAAAACTCCTTTTCAATCTCCCTAAGATCAACGGATAAATTTTGTAATATATTTTCAATTTCTTCATTCTTATTTGTATATTTGGCAAGCCAACTGTCAATGTCATCATGTGTGAATTCCATTATATTATCGAATTTTTCATTCTATGTCATTTTTAATCCTTCAATTTTCTCTTCAAAATCCTATCGAAACACGAGCATAGAGTTTGAAAGAGACTTAGGGTCTGGGACTTCAATGGTGGTTCTAGCGATGTCCAAATCAAGGATTTTTAAATATGCTTCATTTTTCCTCCTCGATAAGTCATTCAATTGGGATATTAGACCTTTTAATACATTAATTCATTCTATCCAACAAAATTTCAATTGTTTGATGCGACTCAGAGAAGGTAGATTTTCTTGCTTTCTCGTCTACTCTGTCATTTCCGCAACTCTAGTTGTGAACACCACAAATCCATCAGTATAGAACCCTTCATCATTTTTTAAGTATGAATTTAAATATCCTTGGTGTTTTGAATTATTAAACCAAGAGAAGTGAAACTATTTTCCATATCCCATAGTTCTATAATTAATGACATTCTTTTCTTAATTTTTTGTTCAACAAAATGTCGGGTGGTCATGATTAAACTAGAAATTCCTTTCACCCTTGAACTTGATTCTAGGTTTTCTTAAATACCCTTTCCAAGATGAATCATGGAAATAGGAGAAGCCAGAATAGGTGGATGCATGAGGGTTTCCTCCAATTCTTTAATTATTTCTTTCAACTAGGTGTTCTCTTCTTCCATGTGTGTGATTGAGACATCAAGTGTGTCTCCTGTAACTCTATGAATGGATGATAATTTTGAAGGTAACATATCCCATATGTCAATGGTGGACTATAATTTCCCTCTCTTAATTTTTGTGAGTCTTTCTAAAACTATTTTTTTAGACTCCTTATCAAAAGATGTATTTTGTATAAAAAATGTCTCTGCATCAGAAAATGTTTCATCTTGGATCATGAGTGTAGATACAGGTTGTACATTTTCTCGATCTGATACTTCAACATCTGAAAAAGTAATGTTTTTAATATCCACATCTAGGTCCATGTTATCCAATAATAAGTCATTTTCTTGAGCATGTGTCTCATCCCCTTCCTGCTGTGAACTGGTTCTTTTTCTTTCGACCTTTAGTTTATGGGGATTCTCTAGGTTCCCTTTAGGAGGGTTCCTATATTCATCATCCCATGAATTAGTGCTACGATTTTTTCTTGCATGGGATGTTCCTAGTTGTGGATTTTACTTTGGAAAGGAACTCCTCCTAGAGACAGTTGGTGATTGGAAAATTTTGTCATTCAAGGGTCTACCTCTTTCTTTATGATGCTCTATTGTTCATATGATAGTTTCTATGTCTTATGAATTTATGTTGGCTTCTTGGTCACTAGGATGGTGACTGCCATTTTATTCTTCTTTACTAATGGTTGATTTTAAAAATGCAGGGTCAAGTCCAACTGAGAGAAAGTGATTATAAAAAAGGTGGTTTGGGTCGAAACCCTTGATTTCTTCTACAAATTTTAGGTTAGAGTTCTCAAAATAAGAAATATATTCATCAATTTTGGAAATTCCCCGGAGAAGTATTTCGCCATCTTTCCATGGAAGAGGTATGAACTGCTTTTTCTTTTTCTCGAATAATATATGAAACAAGAATTTATATTCTTGGGTTATTTCAATGACAAACAATTTGTCAAATATATAATAGGGAAGGAAAATATGTTTCTCAACGGAGCATAAAACCCTGTTAATATTATAATTTTCCATTTTTTCCATAACTCCCCTTCCCTTCAAAAAAGATGCAACTTCCAACGACAACCGCGAAGTGTCTTCCCCAAATAATATTTTCTTGAATTTAGATACAAAATATGAATACACCTCATAAAAATGATGGCCGACCTTCTGTTTCCATAAGGCTTGGTACCACTTAGTCACAAGGTCCACTTTTATTTTAATTCTCGAGGAAATGCTTAAGCCCTCAAAAGTATGACAATATGTAATGACAAATATCAAATAAGATGACATGTAAAACATTTTATCATACTTGAAATTAGTGAGTTGTGTAGTGATTTCATCTGATATTATCTTTGCCCGACCAAAGATAGCATTTTCATGGACAACGAAATGTAATATGTACAATGTCAATCGAGGAATTGTTTTTGTAGAATCTTGGCCATCAATTCATGTAAATAACCAGAGAAATTCCTTATATGGATCATTTAAATAACTCACTTGAATTCTTGATATCTCTTTAGGAATTGTGGAAGGGTCATGCAAATATACCTGGAGAATCTCCAATCCATTATTCTTGCTTTTTAGGTAGTTTCTCACTTCCTCTCCTTTGTAGATCGGGTTCGGCTCTGGTAATTTTAGCATTTCCCTAAAAATTGAGGGTGCCAACAAGATGGGAGAACTATTCTGCAATGCAATAACTCTCTTGTTTTGAATGAGCCTATAGACACACCAGGTGACTGATCCGGATTATTTTCGAGACGAAATGAGAGCGGAGATATAATAAATAAATATACAGAGATATCTCATATATCCAACAATATAACATAAATGTATCAAAGATGCAATCATAAACACATAGATACATTAATACAATTTCTATTAACGAACGAAAATGTACAAAGATTGTAAAAATACAGAGTGAAAGACTCACTAGAATGGTGGCATCTTATCTCTGAGAAGAGATGTGATGGCTGCACTCATTCACAAGAAGATGATTATTACAATGAGGCTCTAAGGGCCTTTTTAACATAAGTAAAATCCAAAACCCTAACCCCAGAAGATGAAAAGCCAAAAGGTTTGCGGGCCCCGATGGGGGTAGTTGATACGTCAACTTCCCGGGAACCTAACTTTTGCATACAATCTCTGTTTGGGGCGCTCGATACATCGTTGGAAAGATCTATATGAGGACTACAACTTTTGATGTGAGAAACATTGAAGAAAATTTCATGTAGCTCCTTGTTTTCCCAAAAAACGTCGTTTAGGGCCTCAAAATGACCCCAGAAGTTTGGAACCCGAAAAACTGTCGAAAAATTGCCAAGATGGAAAACTGTTTTTCGAGCCTGTGGAATAGGTGGGTGGCCCAATATCCACCTGGATCAGTGACGATGTCCTTGCACTCAAATACTTCTGGAACATTCCTGAACATAACTATTCATGACGTCCATACTTTGTTGTTTTCTCTATCCAACAATTTTTAGTAATACCAGTATGAGCATGACCAATGATAATTTTGATCTTCTCTAGAAAAGAGGTTCATAATATCCCCATAGAATTATTCCTTTCTCATGGTTATCCCAACAAATATTGCCAGCTTTTCTTGAGCTATTGTTTTTCACAGTAAAATGAACTTGAGTTAGATTTATTTTATGGAAACATTAACTCAAAATAACTATTACTAGCCTCAGTGACAACATTATTAATTAACGACACCTCAACAATAAATCTGGTATTTTCATATGTAGGGATAATAATAAATGTGACATTGAAAATTATGAAGGGATGGGTAATGGTGGAGCATCGGGGTTGACGACTAGTTTTAAAAGGCAGATATGCAAGTCCAAAGGTCCACAAGTCCAAAATTCTGAAAGTATGGATTGTCTAAGTATAAAAAAGTATCGAGCAAACAATGGAGAGAGTGGAAGTGTATCACGTAGGTTTGCAGGTCCGAAATATTGAAATTATGAGACACAAAATAATTCTAAGTGTTGAGAGGACTTACGCATAGGTGAATGGAAGAGAATGAAAGTGCGACAGTCTGTGGGTATGAAGGTTCATGAATGTGAAAATGGTTAAGTATAGTAACCAAGAAAGGGAAAAATAAGATATAAAAAGGAAATGGGAAAAGGGAAAATATATAAGGGGAGAAGAAAGGATATTAAAAGAGGTGGGAAAGTAGAATAAGGGAGAGGAAAAATAAAAGCATGAAAGGGGTTCAACAGTCATTTAAGCATACATCCAAGAACATGAGAAACCAATAGAACAATTGTAAAAATAAAAAGAGACATACACAGAAATAGTGCGGGAGATATAAAGCATGCCTAACACTCGACTAAGTCCTGTTATTATGAAAAAATTACAATATGAGCTCTAAAAACTTCTTAGAAATTATTTTTGGGATTAACTGCATAGTGTAAGTCATTCATTTATGACCTCAATTTTGAGGGCTTAAGCATTTCCTTGAGAATTAAAATAAAAGTGGACCTTGTGACTAAGTCGTACCAGGCCTTATGGAAACAAAAGGTCGACCATCATTTTTATGAGGTGTATTCATATTTTGTATCTAAATTCAAGAAAATGTTATTTGGGGAAGACACTTCGCGGTTGTCGTTGGAAGCTGCATCTTTGTTGAAGGGAAGAGGAGTTATGAAAAAAATGGAAAATTATAATATTAACAAGGTTTTATGCTCCGTTGAGAAACATATTTTCCTTCCCTATTATATATCTGACAAATTGTTTGTCATTGAAATAACCCAAGAGTATAAATTCTTGTTTCATATATTATCTGAGAAAAGGAAAAAGCAGTTCATACCTCTTCCATGGAAAGTTGGCGAAATTCTTCTCCGAGGAATTTCCAAAATTGATGAATATATTTCTTATTTCAAGAAATCTAACCTAAAATTTGTAGAATAAATCAAGGGTTTCGACCCAAACCACCTTTTTTATAATCACTTTCTTTCATTTGGACTTGACCCTGCATTTTTAAAATCATCCATTAGTAAATAAGAATAAAATGACAGTCACCATCCTAGTGACCAAGAAGCCAACATAAATTCAGAAGACATAGAAACTGTCATAAGAACA
>JASDQU010107474.1:128256-143513 GCA_032191745.1 Picea mariana | reverse complement strand
GTGAGCCGTGGATTCACGCGCTCTTCTCTGGACCGTCCAGATCTGCGTGAATATTATCGTCGATTTCGGACCCCCCCCCCCCTCCGTTAAAGGCATAACGCAAGGGGGGGTCCGGGATGCTGTGTGAGCCGTTGATCTAGGCGTCGTGATTTGGGCCATTGGAACGTGAATGAAACATATGTCGGGAGCGGAAAAAGTCATGTGTAGGAAAAACTTAGGATTAGTGCCTTCTTGTGGGTTTTTCCCATTTTGTCTTAGACACCACCAAGGGGACATCACTTCAACTATCCATAGGCAACGGAGACTTGATGTAGCATTTTCTTCAAGTGGGTTTTATTTAGGCAGGGCAAGCAAAGCAATTAATCTACATTCTAACCTACTTTCACAAGACAATTAACCCAGATTAAACAGTTGGGTTAAGATATTATTCTTCCTAAGGGATATCTGACCAGGATTAGATAGTTTGGTCAGATTTATTCACCAATTCTAACCTAGGGGCTATCTGACCAGGATTAGATTGTCTGATCAGATGCATTCACTAGTTCTAACCTAGGGGCTATCTGACCAGGATTAGACAGTCTGATCATATGCATTCACTAACCTATCAACATTAAAAATTTAAAAGAACTTGGTCATGCTTGAAAGGTATGACCAAGTTGCTTTTATTGCATGGGGCTTTTGTTTCCATTCTTTTATGCCCTCTTTTCCTTTCTTTTTCTTTTCTTTTCTTTTCTTTTCTTTTTTCTTTTCTTTTCTTTTCTCTTTTTCTTTTCTTTTCTTTTCTCTTTTTCTTTTTGCAAAATGAAAAATAAATTTCCAATAAGAACACTAGATAATATCAATAATACCCCAGTCATAAGTTGATTCCCATATTTTATGGGGTGATAACACCATCTTCACTGGAAATTTTTGGACATAATTATATTCTTTTTTTCAGTACTCAATTGGCTCATATCTCATCTTATCATCCTCAATCTGATGGACAAACGGAGATAGTGAAAAATTGTCTAGAAGGCTACCTTCATTGCTTTGTCTCTGATAAACAAATGCAATTTTTCAAATGGTTACCCTTGGTAGAATGGTGTTATAACACTTCCTTTCATACTACAACAAAAATACACCATTTACGACACTCTATGGATACCACCCTCCTTCCATCCCTTCTTCTCTAAAACAAAAATCTAAGCTTCAAGCAATGGAAGATCACATCAAGAATCAACAACAATTTCTCCAAATCTTAAAGGGAAACCTGACCATGGCACACAATCGCATGAAATAACAAGCAGATTAACATCATAGCGAAAGAAGTTTTGAAGTAGGGGATTGGGTGTTTTTAAGACTACAACCATACAAAAAAATGTCCCTCAAGCAAGCCAAGAAGGATAATAAATTATAACCAAAGTACTATGGCCCTTATAAGGTGTTCTAAAATATTGGTACCATGGCATACAAATTGGAGTTTCTTGCATCTTCACGAGTACACCCATTTTTCCATGTTTTGTTCTTTAAAAAGGTTGTAGGTGACAAGATCCCAGTTCAAACTATATTTCTAGAACTTGACGAGGAAGGAAAAATCATATTGGAGCCTGAAGCTATCACTGACACAAGAATTCACCAACTGAGGAATAGATCCATTTTAGATTATCTCATTAAGTGGAGGAAACTACCTGCTGAAGATTCCACTTGGGAAGATGAGTCTTTTATACAGAAGAATCCAAAATTACTCAAGTGTTGCAGACAACACTTGTCTGAAGGGGAGGGGCATGTTAAGCCCTAAATAGTGGCACATTACCCATTAATTGGGGAAAATTACATTAGTAATGTTATTTTATTTATGTCTGCTTGATTCCATTAGTTGTAATTGTACCTCCTAGTCTCCTATATATACCAAGGATACATTTTCATTTGGAATCATCCTGTATTTGGAAATTTTTGTGGTGTATAAGGAGTGTTCTCCCTCGAAGAGGCTTATTATCTGAAATTCTCTCATTTTCAAGGCATTGAGTACTTATTCTGAGGTTTTTCTATGCTATATTGATATTTGGTTCTTAAAAATATTACAATGGAGCTACCAATAGATCCATGTTTCCAAACCACTCCCCCACTCTCAATGGTGTTGAACGAACAATCCATGTTGCCAGAATTATTTTTGACTTCAACACTTTACATGTTCCAGTGCAGTTGTCGGGTTTGCAGTGGAGCGACTTCATATCTCATTCTCTCACAAAATTGTGGGTTGTACCAGTGTCAACCAAATCTTTTGTTTTCAACCCACTTATTGTTGTGCTCATAAAGAGGAGTCCTTTAACTTCTTCACTTCGAGAAAATTTTCCTTGACCTCTTGTCTTGAACTCCTGCATGAGTTCCACCAATGTTTCGATGACCTCATTCATCTCTTCAATTAGATTATTCAGTTGAACTATCTCTTTCAAGGGTTCGAGATCTTTCATTGTTGGTGTGAGTCGAACCTCCTGTCTCTCAAAAAATAGAGCCAACCTTCCTCACATTGGAAAATCCCTCACAAAATGGTTATGCAAACATAGGTAACACTCAATCAACCCACTTTTCTTCACGAGTGGACTAGGAAGATTCTTCATTGTTTCACTTCCCTTGTGTTGGGTGATCTCCTCCCTAAGTTATCCCAATGAAGTTGGCATCAAAGTCTTAGTCCCCCTTTCCAATGCCTTCAATTTGTTGATCTTGGACTCTATTTTTGTATTGAATTCACCCATCCTCTCTAAATCCTCTTGGAGCTTCTCAAATCGATCATTGAGCTACACTATCTCCCTTGAAATTCCAAGCTTCGTCACTTGTACCATCCATTTCTCTACCTAACCCATGTCACTTTGCATGCCCAAGAGTTTTGTGCAAATCCTTTGCACCATTCCAAGTCTGTAATGAGTCTTGTGGCCATCTACACATCCAGTGCTTGATTCACCCTCAATATTTTCTCCCTTGGTTTTAATATTCCCAAAAGACTATTCTTAAACCACGTGTGACAAAACAACCCACCTTTCCAAACCATTCACCAAGGTCTATGCCCAACCTTCCTTTTCTATAAAATTTGCGATAAGTCCTGTGATGAGTCCTGAAATCACTCACCCTCTCCAAGTATGTTGTTCCACCATGAACTATACTCTTAGCCTATAAAAGGGGTGATCCAAGATCATCCTTCCATTGAATTATCAACCAAACCTCTATCATGAGTCTGATGCAAATTTTTTGTGATGAACCACTTCATCCAATTGAACTATTCACCAATTCTTCAAGCATTCCCACTTAATTGTCTTTGCAACAAACTGTCTTCGCAACAAGTGCACCCCACCACAATTGTTTCGGCTATAGTACTGGTGAAGAGCACCAAACTATCTTAAATTTTTTCTCTAATGCCACCTATCATGACCCCACATAACGTCTATTCAGATCTTTTGATCATTCACCTCTTAAGGCCATGTGACACTGCAATGGTTCTTACTTGACTTCTTGGAAACAACAACAATATTTTTATGGACTATGTTGATTAATTGGGACGGTTTTCCTTGATGTCAACCCTTGAAGAAAGTCCGGTAGAGAATTCCGGTATGTAGAATGTCACATAACTCCTCACGGTTAGAGAGTTATGGCCATGTGAAATTGGAGAGCCCTCATGAGTCATCTAGAAGCCCCAAAAGGTCAAAGTAGTCAAAGTGCTTGCAAAGAAGAGATTATTTAAATAATAAAGTGAAGTGACAAAATCAAAAAGGATTATTTAAATAATAAAGTGAAGTGACAAAGTCAAAGAGGATTATTTAAAAAATAAAGTGAAGTGACAAAGTCAAAGACGATTATTTAAATAATAAAGTGAAGGGACAAAGTCAAAGAGGATTATTTAAATAATAAAGTGAAGTGACAAAGTCAAAGAAGATTATTTAAATAATAAAGTGAAGTGACAAAGTCAAGGAAGATTATTTAAATAATAAAGTAAATGGAGAACTTTCTAATTATGGAAAGTGGTTATAAGAAGTTTAACCCTAAAATAAGGAAAATGGGTTAAGTGGTCAAGTGGCTATTGGATACATGGACAAGTGGAAAATTTGGCAAAGTTGGACATAGGTGACTATGTGGACAAAGTGGCTATGTGGGCAAAGTGACCTAGAAGATGCTTCTAGGGAAGCTACTTTGAGATTATAAATAAGAGGCAAGCCTCTCTCATTTTTCATCACTTGAGAATATTGAATATCTACAGGTGACTGAAGTAACCAAAGGACATCTAAGTAAAATTTCAAAGGGAAGGTGAAGTAAAGAAGGCCGAAATTCAAGGGAGGATAAATTCTTTTGATGTTGTTTTCTAAGGTATGTTATTTACAGGTCATCTCACCATTTTTGCAATAACTTTTTTTCTAGAATGCTTTAGACTGTGAAATTGGGAGGCCATTGAGGAAACATATCCAAGTATATATGTGGTACAAATTTAAGCTTGTGGGTCATTGTATTTTTGGAGTTACACTCCGTGGAAAATAGGGTTTGTGGCTAGTCCTGAAACTAGTCTAAAACAAGTGTTTCGGGTAAAAATGTCATACCTTATTCATAACAGATCCAAATTAAGTAAGAAAAAATGCATTGGTTATCATACAGGCTATAGTATTATGTGTACAATTTTCCGATCCATACAAAAAATATTCCATGCAGGGCACGCTCTACAACTTCGCTCTCTAGAATAAGCTATAATTCAACAAGGTATGTCATTTTTTCTATAACTCCTTTTCTGAGAGGTTCCAAGTAGTGAAACGTGGAGGAATTGAATAAACACATTGAAGAACATTTTGTACTATTTTCAGATCTTTATTCATTACATGTACATAGTTATGATTATTTGAAATTAGGGTTGTTGGCTAATCCAAAATTAGCCATGTGAGACTAAAGTAAAGTTTGAGGAAAATGCTAGTCTATTGTTGTTAAAGTTAAGGAAAGTTTGCAGGTATGTGATCATATACACTAGGTCTATTATAGAGTTACAAATCATACTTGGATGATGCAATTGATGAGGTATTTTGGTTGAGGCACATTGTGGGTACTTTATTGAGACAAGGATTTGATGAGTTGTCACATACATGAGGTGTATAGTTGATGATGTAGGTACATCTTGATGAGTCATAGTTGATGAGTAGTTGATACATGATTGGTACATATGTGGTACATGGTTGGAGGCACTTGTTAGTAGTATTGTTGACACATGGTTTATGGATGATGTAGCATATTTGTCTTGGTATATTATTAGAAGCACATATTGATCTTGGTGATGATTATGAGTTGTTTTTTTATGCTTGGTTGATGCACATATTTGAGAGTTGTCTTGGTGATTGATCTTGGTGAGTAGATATAATTTGGTTGATAAGATTGATGAGACAGGTTGTTGTGATAGGTTGTTTGGATAGGTTGTTGTGACAGGTTATTTGTACAGGTTGGTGCATGGTTGATGCACTTGTTTATGGTGCAGGTTGATTACAGGTTGTTTCATACAGGTTTGTGCATGGTTGATGCACTTTTTTATGGTACAAGTTGATTATAGGTTGAGGTAAATGTTGCTGCATGGTTCAGGGTATTGGTACAGGTTGGTTGCAGTTCAGTGGTACAGGTTGGTACAGTTGTACAGTGGTATATCTCACAGTGATAGTGTGACAGTAGTTTCATCATTATACTTCTACGTCAGGGAGGTTGGACAGGGCAAGGACAGGTGGTTGTAGCCACCTTTCAATTGTAATCGGAGAACATAGGGAGTTGTAGCCTCCTTCTGGTTGTAGCCAGAGAATTGGGGAGTTGGATCTTACCTTAGGTTTTAGCCTGAGAAACTAGGGGGTTGGATCCTCCTTCCCGTTGCAGCTGGAAAACAAAGAAAGTTGGTGCTTCCAATGAATGTAATTCTTCAAGACATATAAGAAAAATCATTATGTGGTTTTCTCTCGCTTTCGGTTTCCATGTAAAATCATTGGTGGACTGTGTATGTGTATGATTGTTGATTTGTTCATTGTTTATTTACTCTGAAAATATTGTATGATACTGCTACATTGATATAACACTTGCATTATATGGTTAAAAATGATTACATTGCTCTATTACTGATTCACCCCCCCTCTCAGTAATCCAACAATTGGTATCAGAGTCGATTCCTTCAAGAAACAATTTAACCACTGGAAGGAGATCATGGATTATTCTGAGAATGGAATACCAATGTTTAATGGTTAGAATGGTTTTAAGTATGATATGTGGAGCATAAGGAAGAAAGTATTTTTACAGGCACATGGACATCATATTTGGCTATCAATTGTTACAGGATATGATAGTTCAAAAAGGGCAAAGACTGCAACCAAGAAGGAATTGAAGAATAATAACAAAATAGCAATGGATTTCATCTAGGAAGGATTAACTAATCCAGTAAGAGAAAAGATTGCTAAATGTTCATCACCAAAAGAACTTTGGGATAAGTTATATGACATATATTCTTCACCCATCACAGATTCAGAAAATGTCAAAGAAGATGAAGATACAAATCAAGAAGAATTATGTTCACAAACAGATTCGGAAGATGAAGAGTACATAATCACCAGAGGTATGTTGTTTTGCTTTAAATGTGAAAAATGTGGACAGCTTGAAATAGAATTCCATGAAGGAAATGAGACATAAAAACTAATTGAAAAGGAAGACAATTATGAAAAAGAATTGATTAGTTCTTTAGATGAACTAAGAGAAGAAAACAATTCACTCAAGAAAGAATTGATGAAACAAAAAGAAAGTGTTCACATTTTTTAAGAATCCCGACAGGTCATTGAGAACTTAAGAACTCAGCTAAAAGAATCCATAAAGATCGAAGAAAATATTGAATATCAAAAGCAGTGTTTGGAAACCAACATAGAAACATAGAAGGAAGAAGCAAAAATGAGAGAGAAGATATTGACAGATCATCTTAAGGAAATAACTAACGATCTAAACTAGCTTGAGACAGAGTTTGGTCAAGAAGAGAAAGGATTTGAAGAAGAAATAATCACCTTAAAAAATAAGCTTGAAGAAGCAAAAATAACATAAGAAGTCATGAAGTCTCAAATAATGAAGAAAGAAGAAGAGGTTGAGAATATTGAAGAAGAAGTTGGCACATTGAGAAGTAAAATCATCAAGCTCAACAAGAACGTTGAAGAGACAGAAACATCGACATCAGTTATAGAGAATGAAGAGAAGCACTCTAGGTTGTTAGAAAGGAAGAATGAAGAAAATAGAAAGAGTTATACAGAAGTACTCAAAGGAAGGAATCATGGTCAACCAGAATCTAAGAAAACTATTGAAGATACATCTTCAAGAACACCATCCATNATTTTATGGTCATTGTTTTTATTGTACTAACTTTGGACATAAGGTTGCAGATTGCAGGGATTATAAAATAAATGTTCAAGCAAGAAGTGCCTATGTGGTCACACGTAACATTGAGTGTTACAAATTTCATTACTATGGACACATAGCTAGTGATTGTAGAAGCATGATAGATACTTCCATGAAAGAGAACACTTATATCAGATATAAGAAAGTATGGATAAGAAAGAAGGAAGAACAGGTGAACAAAGACTAGGTACCAGAGATCGTAAGATTGGAAATAAAACGAGATGAAGAAAATTATACAAAGAAAAAGAAAGATGTTAGATATAGAAAGGTGTGGAAAATAACTGAAAGAAAGGAAGGGCAAGTAAATAAGGAAGAGATTCAAGAGATTGTACTTTCAGGCATTATAGTAAAAGATGAATCCATAGACAAAAAGAAAAAAGTCAGAGATGAGAGAGATAATGAATCTATCAATGAAGATGATGATGAATCTACCAATGAAGATAATGATGAATCTACCAATGAATATGATGATGAATACACATCAGAGAAGGAATTGTTCTAAGCCATCTGGCTTAGAGACTCCCAGGTAATATGAATATTAAATAGGGGGAGTCTATGTGATAGTTTTGACAGACCAAAGAACCATCCTTCGAGCATCTTGCATAGTTTGAGAAGATAGATTCAGAGAAGTCAATTAGCACAAGTACATTTTGACATATTAATCAAGACTTCATGATAGTATAGTGATAAATGGGTCAGCATTATGGATAGTTGTGCAAGTATAGTCTTGGATAGTATGGACAGAAATGGATTCGTAAGAACACTTAGCAGGTTGGGAAAGATATATGACAGTGGACGAGAGCATGGATTCGGAGATTAGTTTAGAGACAAAGGAACATTATCATAATGGATGATAATTACACATGAAACAACTCGAACAATGCTATTGGATTCCAAATTGACAGATATATTTTGGACACATGCAGTGCATACAACAATTCACATTCAAAATAGAGTACTGATCAGAAACAACAATGACAAAAATCCCTACGAACTATGGAAAGGAAGTGCAAACAACAACCTCTACATCAAGCCACAAATTTGCAAAGGATAGGTAGAATTAATTTGAAATTTCATTACTTGGAGAATTATCCTTATTTTTGGGACTCTAGATATGTCAAAGCAACCAAGGAATTTTTATTTCTCAAATCAAGTATATCAGAGAAATGATAAAGAGGTTTGGAATGCAAGATTGAAAACTAGTTACCACTCCTATGCAAACCAGTTGCAAGTTGAGAAAAGATGATGATTCAAAGTCTATAGACCAGAGGCAATATAGGTCAATGATTGGTAGCTTACTATATGTGACAACATTCAGACCAGATGTAATACAGACAGTTGGACAGCTGGCACAATTTCAATCAGCACCAAAGGAAACCCATGTATTAGCAGTGAAGAGGATTTTCATATATCTCAAAGGAACAAAAGAGTTTGGATTATGGTATCCAAAAGGAAAGGATCTATCACTTATTTCCTACACAGATGCAGATTGGGTAGGTTGCATTGATGACCAACGAAGCACTAGTGGAGAAACGTTCTACTTGAGGGAGTGTTTAGTATCATGGTGATGCACTCCAAGATGAAGCACATTCCAATAAAGTATCACTTTCTATGGGAACACGTTGCAGAAAATAACATCAAAGTTGAATATGTGGGCACAAAATAAAAAGTAGCAGACATCTTTACAAAAACGATTCGAAGAGAAGCCATTGAGTATCTTCGCCATAGAATCAGAGTTATTTCTACTTCAAAATGAATGCTTTTGAATACTTATCTTATATGTATTAGATGTACATGAGGAAGCATCATAAAGAGGAAAGTTTAGGTTGGGAGATCAGACGAGTCATTTAGGGGGAGAATCCCCGAATGGAAAGATACCTTTTCCATTGACGAGAAAGGGGGAGATATTTATCAGATGCAGAGGACAGAGGCATGGTTCCAAGGGGAGAATTGGTCACAAAGATGCAGGCATAGTTCCAGGGGGAGCATGAGTGATATGATTTCAGTATTGCATCAGAGTGTTTCCATCAATGCCAAAGGGGGATATTTTTTATTAGTTAGGTTGCTTGTCATTGATTTCAACCCTTGAATAAAGTCCAGTAGTGAATTCCGGTAGCACAAAGGTTTGGGTAATGGACCCAAGTTTGTTTGATGTATAATGGTATGAGTTTTGATATATTTGTAGGTAAGACTATTATAGATAGATAATACATGTCATGCCATTTCTAGTGGTATGTGGAACATCACATAACTCCTCATACTTAGAGATTTATCGCCATGCGAAGTTGGAGAACCCTCACGAGTCATCTGGAAGCCCCAAAAGGTCAAAGTAGTCAAAGTGCTTGCAAAGAAAAGATTATTTAAATAATAAAGTGAAGTGACAAAGTCAAAGAGGATTATTTAAATAATAAAGTGAAGTGACAAAGTCAAGGAGGATTATTTAAATAATAAAGTAAATGGAGAACTTTCTAATTATGGAAAGTGGTTATAAGAAGGTTAAACCTAAAATGAGGAAAATGGGTTAAGTGGTCAAGTGGCTATTGGATACATGGACAAGTGGAAAATTGGGCAAAGTTGGACATAGGTGACTATGTGGACAAAGTGGCTATGTGGGCAAATTGACCTAGAAGATGCTTCTAAGGAAGCTACTTGGAGTGTATAAATAAGAGACAAGGCTCTCTCATTTTTCATCACACTTGAGAATATTGAATATCTTCAGGTGAATGAGGTAACCAAATTATATCTAAGACAAATTTCAGAGGGAAGGTGAAGTAAACAAGGCCAAAATTCAAGGGAGGATAAATTCTTTTCACGATGCTTTCTAAGGTTTGTTATTTACAGGTCATCTCACCATTTTTGCAATAACATTTTTTATAGAATGATTTAGACCATGAAATTGGGAGGTCATTGAGGAAACATATCCAAGTAGTAGTGGTACTAATTTCATCTTTTGGGTCATTGTATTTGTGGAGTTACACTCCATGGAAAAAAAGGTTTGTGGCTAGTCCTTAAACTAGTCTAAAACAGGTGTTTCAGGTAAAAATGCAATAACTTCTTCATAATAGATCCAAATTTAGTAAGAACAAATGTGTTGGTTAGAGTACAGTCTGTAATATTCTTTGTACAATTTTTAGATCCATACAACAAATATTCTGTGTGGTGCACGCTCTACAAGTTCGCTCTCTAGAATAAGCTAGAATTCAACAAGGTATGCCATTTTTTATATAACTCCTTTTTTGAGAGGTTCCAAGTAGTGACACTTGGGGGAATTGCATAAAACACATTGAATAACATTATGTACTATTTTTAGATATTTATTCATTATAGGTAAATAGTTATGATTATTTCAATTTAGGGTTGTTGACTAATCCAAAACTACTCATGTGATACTAAAGTAAAGTTTGATGAAAATGCTAGTCTCTTGTTGTTAAAGTTAAGGAAGGTTTGCAAGTATGTGATCATATACACCAGGTCTATTACATAGTTAAAAATCATATTTGGATAATGAAATTGATGAGGGATGTTGGTTGAGGCACATGTTGGGTACTTGGTTGAGACAAGTAGTTCATGACTTGGCACATACATGAGGTGTATAGTTGATGATGTCGATACATCTTGATGAGTCATAGTTGATGATTAGTTGATACATGATTGGTACATACTTGGTACATGGTTGGAGGCACTTGTTAGTAGTATTGTTGACACATGGTTTATGGATGATGTAGCATATTTGTCTTGGTATATTATCAGAAGAACATATTGATCTTGGTGATGATTATGAGTTGTTTTGTTATTCTTGGTTGATGCACATATTTGAGAGTTGTCTTGGTGATTAGATATGATTTGGTTGATAAGATTGATGAGACAGGTTCTTGTGATAGGTTGTTTGGATAGGTTGTTGTGACAAGTTATTTGTACAGGTTGGTGCATGGTTGATGCACTTGTTTATGGTATAGTTTGATTACAGGTTGTTTCATACAGGTTGGTGCATGGTTCATGCACTTGTTTATGGTATAGTTTGAGGTACAGGCTGATGCATGGTTCAGGTTATTGGTACAGGTTGGTTGTAGGTCAGTGGTACAGGTTGGTATAGTTGTACAGTGGTATATCTCAGAGTGATAGTGTGACAGTGCTTTCATCATTATACTTATACGTCAGGGAGGTTGGATGGGGAAAGGATAGGTGGTTGTAGCCACCTTCCGTTTGTAGCCATAAAACATAGGAGGTTGTAGCCTCCTTCAGGTTGTATCTAGATAATTGGGGAGTTAGAGCTTCCCTCGGGTTGTAGCCTGAGAAACTAGGGGGTTGGAGCATCCTTTCAGTTGCAGCTAGAAAACAAAGGAAGTTGGTGTTTCCAATGAATGTAAGTGTTCAATACATATAAGAAAAAGCATTCTGTGGTTTTGTCTCGCTTTGGGTTTCCACGAAAAACACTGGTGTACTTTGTATGTGTATGATTGTTCATTTGTTCATTGTTTATTTACTATGCAAATATTGGATGATAATGCTACATTGATATAACACTTGCATTATATGGTTAAAAAGGATTACATTTCTCTATTACTTATTCACCCCCCTCCCTCTCAGTAGTCCAATAGACTAAACCTCTTCACCTAGAGCATACTCATACTTCGTTCTAGGTATGGGGGAGTCACACTTTAACTATGTGCAACTCACTTGTATACTTAGAAAATATTTTTAACAAATTAACACTTTGTCATTTAAGAATACATCCAAGAACATGAGAAACCAAGAGAAAAATTGTGAAATGAACAAGAGTCATACAAACAAATAGTGTGGGAGGCACAAGTATTTCCTAACGCCCGGAGAAGTCTTGTTATTGTAAAAAAGTTAGAATAAGTTTACAACTTGGATAGAGTCACACGAATCACCTCACCTCACCAAGACACTTATACATAGATTCTCCATACCAAGACTCTTTATCATAACCACCTTTGCAACCTCGCATGGTGTGTCCCAAACATGCGCCCAACCACATAATTTCTTTAATCCCTTATTTGTCGTAGACTTCACCAAGTTTACACAAAATTTGGTTCTACCTCACACATGCCTCTAATAAACTTACACTTCCAAACTTTCCCAAAATATCCTAGTGCATCCCACCCTTGGCTACTTGTCATCCATCTTCGCAAATTTTCGTCAGTTCTACCTTGCCTCAAACTTTGCCTCAGACTTGATCTCTTTATTTTTATCCTAAAACTCTTTCCTTCCTTGGTTGTGTTCCCTTGTGTTCTTATAGGGAATCCAAAGGTCAACAATGTGAAACATCGCATCCTTTGGGCCCCTTCGTGGACCCGGTGCATCTAAATGAACTTGTGATCACATCAACCGTCGTGCCTCTTGGACCGATGGGCGCCTTTCTTGGGCGCATGCCCCTCACCTTGTATGTTCCCTTGTGCCAATTGACGATACTCTCTGTGGTTTTACCGATGGGGTCATCCAACCTCTCCAACATGCCTATGTTTCCAAGGGTAGGTGGATCCACTCCTTGGGCATGCTCCAAACTCACCCTGCCCTTTCCCAAATGCAACCCAAGTCTCCATGAATTGATATAGGTGGATATCAGTGGCCGCCCACCTTTCCCAACTGACTTAAAACAGTTTTCTGGCAATTTTGGTGATTTACTATTTTTGGCAGTTTTTCGGGTCCTAAAACTTCTGGAGCTGTTTTGAGGCCCTAAACGACATTTTTTTGGAAAATGGGGAGCAAAATGGAACCTCCTTCGATGTTTCTCACACAAAAGTTGTATTCATCGGATATATATTTCTAACGAGGTATTAAGCGCGTCAAACGGAGATCGTATGAAAAAGTTACGACCCCGGGAAGTTAATGTACTGACTACCCAAACGGGGCCCACATGACTTTTGGCGCTTCATCTCCTAGGGTTAAGTTTTTGGATATCTAGGGTTTTTGACATTCCTGTTTATTGTAAAAATGCCTTCAAAGCCCCATTGTAACCATCTTCTTGTGAATGAGCACAGTTGTCACATCTCTTCTCAGAGATAAGCCGCCACCATTCCAGCAAGCTTGTTTTCCGCTGCATTTTATAGTTTCAACTTATTTCCTTATTGAATAGAAAACTAGTTTTATTGTATCTCTGTTATTTTGTGTTAATCACATGTTAATAATCTATATTCATTCCATTCTACTCATAAAATCTGGATCAGTGGTATCAGGGCGGTCTACTCCTTGTCGTCTTAATACATGTCCCCAACAAGGTCAGAGTACAAAGAGTTGGGTCTCAAGCTTACTTCTCTTGAGTGCAAAATCTCTCGCACGCCCAAGAAACCTCTCATGGAAAGAGAAAATAAATATGATGGGATAGGAGATCCTTTAAAAATGTTGACTAAGGAAGCCCTCACGTAAAAGAGGAACGCGATGACGGATAGTTTCGTGCAAATACTTTGGTGGCTACCAACAGGAGATGCATCTTCTTTGAGCGGAGGCTTCGCCCCTTTGAAGGTACAAATAAACTTTGGTATTCCTATATTTGAAGGTCATATAGACACAGATGTTGTAGACAAGTGGTTGAATCTACTAGAAGGGTATTTTCTGTCCATAACTTTTCGAATAGAGAAAAGATTACTTTTGAGCTCCTCAAAGTCGTTCCCCATGTCAAAGATTGGTGGGAAACGTTCTGTGAGAAAAATGAAATAGAGGAACCCTCATTATTTAAATTTTCAGCCACCTGGGAATCCTTCAGGGATGCTATTAAGGAAAAATACTACCCTGTCGGAAGTTATGATGACTTGTATACCAAATGGACCACACTGCAGCAATAAAGAGACCAAGTAGTGCCAGATTTCACAAATATATTCCATACCTTGCACACCAAGATGGGTATCAAATATTCAGAGTGACATATGGTGATCAAGTATCTTGGTGCTCTGCATATATGCATCTAGATTGAAATGGAATTTCTGAACATCTCATCCTTGGGCGTGACCTGTCGATATGTCGTCAAAATTGAGCAAAAGATAAAACAAAAGACACGACAATTTGGTGGGAACCCCTCACAACAAAATCCAGGAAAGGGCAGCCCCAACCCACAGAAAAAAGGATGAAACAAATATGGAAAATATCAGGACAACCAGTCCAAGCCACAAGAAAATAAGGACATCAGAAAAGAAAATAAAGATATCGAGAAGTGGTGTGAATTCCATAAGATCCCTTGGCATAACACTATTGACTACCACTCAAATCAGTCGTTGGTGGTCGAAGTGAAAGCCTCTAAATGAGATGCAGGTTCTGACTCTAAGTCAGAACCAGAAAGGGGAAGATGGATCATTGACGTGGAACCTAGTGCCATCATTTCTACCACCAAGCTCCAACCTGGTGAAGCAAATGAACCAGAAGAAGGAGAGTGCCTCTTCCATTCACAGATGTGGGTAAAAGGAACTCCGTTGCACTTCATCGTTGATAGCGGTAGCCAAAAGAACCTCATCTCAACAGAGGTCATGAAGCGGTTGGACCTGTCAACAACACTGCACCCACAACCCTACACCATTGCATGATTCCGCCAAGGAAGCAATATCCACGTCAGCCAATAGTGTCAACTATCATACGAAATCAAGCCCTTCAAAGATGAGGTATTGTGTGATGTTGTTCCTCTCGAAGTTTTCGATAAGTTCATGGAAGAATACTCATATATCTTCTCCTCACCTACCAGGGTACCTCTACACTACTAGGTCAAGGACCCCATCTATCTGACCCCCGACGCACCACTACCCAATGGGCCATTGTATCATCACTCTCTGTTAGATAATGAGGAGATCAAGTGATAGATCAAAGAACCGCTCCACAAGGGGCACGTACGTCCCAAAACATCA